>JAIXND010000762.1:793649-844493 GCA_023646645.1 Varanus salvator macromaculatus | reverse complement strand
TGATGATGATGATGATGATGATGATGATGATGATGCAGTTCCCAAAGCCTCCTATGGATGAGAAATACCCAGGCCTCCCTATATCATGTGTCCGAGCCTGGGAGCTTCCCTTTTACTTTCCCACAATGCTCTGGAACTATGTTACATCAAGGGTGTGATGGGTAATTATGATCTAAAGAGAATTTGGGAATCTTTCCTTACCTGGAAAAGTCCTCTAAGGAAATCCTGCATCAGACAAAAGATTTACATTGCCCTTCATGAAATTTCTTAAATTCTCCTTGGCTACATGGTAAGAAACTGACTTTCATCTTGAAAGACTCATTTTCCCACCATCAAACCTGGAAGTGGAATTTTGCTGATAAACATGACTCCTCACAGGATATGATGTGATTTGGGAGGGCCGCTGATTCAGCCAGGACATCTTCTGGGAGGAAGAAGAAGGGGTGGTGTGGCTGTGAGATGCCCTTAGGTAGGGGAGACTAATTGGGGGAAGGCATAGAGTCTCCTCTTATCAGTCTATTGGCTGTCAGGATCTGATCAGGGACAGCAGGCAAAGAGAGGCGTAGGTCAGAGTCATCAGGAAGTCTTTATGTCATGAGATCCAAGCTGATTCCCTCTACTCCTCCTTTGACACCTCTGCATTTATTTAAAGGGGATATTATTGGTCACTGGAGCCTCACGGGTTACAAAACAAAATGGAGCTGTTAACAGATAGGAACAAGAGTTCAAAGCACGGGGTCAGGAGAGATTAATTGAAAAATCTTCTGTCGCCCCGACATCATCTGCGGTGTTTGCAGCATCTTGATCACTCCAGTTGTCCATGGAGTCTGGCAAAGGCAAATGAGGCCATCCCTGTTGTGAGGCATCAAGGGTCAGTCTGCGTTTTCTTGCCATCTTTGCACATTAAGAGCAAAGTCCTAGACTTTGAGCAGTCCTAGAACCCAGTCCTGGATCTCAGGATAGCTGGTTTGTTGCTAGTTAGAAGTGCTCATCTGGTCATGGTAGCATTTTATGAGGTCCTGCCAATCTGGATGTCTGCACCTCCACGGAGCTGTGCTGTAGTCGCGCCTTTTGGTGTGCAGAAGCTCATAATGGCTGCCTCGCACATGCATCAGGCCACAGGTGCAGGGCAAGGCAAGTTTGGGATTTACATTCAAGTAGAGCTGGATTGGTCTGACGAGTATTCACTCCAGGGTTAGTATCACAGAATCATAGAACCATTGGATAGTAGTGGGAAGGGGCCATGAAGGCCATCAGGTCCAACCCCCTGCTGTTGCAGGACACCAAGTCACACCATCCCACTCAGAGGGCTGCCCAGTTTCTTTGTGAATGTCTCCAGTGTGGGAGAGCCCACCACCTCTCCAGGCAGCTGGTTCCACTGTCCTATTGCTCTGAAAGTGAGGAAGCTCTTCCTGATGTCCAGCCTGAATCTGGGTTGTCTCAACTTGACTTGATTATTCCGTGTCCTGTGCTCTGACACCAGCAAGAAGAGATCTTGACGTTCCTCTTTGTGACGGCCTTTGACGTACTTATGGAAGGATATCATACCCACCACCCTCCACCCCATCTTCTCTTCTCAAGGCTGAACATGCTCAGTTCCCTCAGTCTCTCCTCACAGGGCAGTGTTTCCAAACCCCGGATCATTTTTGTTGCCCTCTTCCAGGTGAAGTCTGACTAGTGAGGGGTATAGAGGAACTGCTCCTCCTCATGATTTGAAAGTAATACTTCTGTTAATGCATCCCAAAATAGCGTTTGCCCTTTTGGCAGCTGCACCACATTGTTGGCTCATGTTTAGCCCATTGCCCAAGATTAGTCCAAGATCTTTCTCTTTTTCAGTTCAGTTGAGCCACATATTCCCCGTCTTGTATCGATGCATTTGGTTTCTTTTTGTTGTTGTTGTTCTTGTTGTTTCACAGTGTCCAACCAGGAGACTGTGGCCACCCAAAAGCAAGACAAGGCATGCTCCCCAGTAACTCAGACTGAGAGAGGCATTCTCCAGGCATTACTGAAGCCCATGGATAGCTATCATGTTTAGTAGACATTGCTAATCCTATTTTCCATAATTTTGTCTAATCCCGCTTGGAAGCCACCCATGTTTGTGGCGATCATAAGACGACAAGGAGAGTCAGAAGGGGCCACACTGTGGGCCCATCTAGTCTAGCCCTCTGTTCACAGAGTGGGCAACCAGTTTTTATTTATTTATTTTATTCATTTAAAACATTTCTATGCCGCCCCCATCGCAACAAAGCCTTGGGGCTGCTCACAACATCCTCGGGGCGGCTCACAACATGCCTTTAGAAAACCCACGGAGAAGACATGCATGCAAGAGAACCATCCCAATCATGTTCCCCAGCAGCCGGTGCACATAGGCATTGACTGGATGCTGCACAACCACATGACTGGTAGCCATGAGTAAATGTATCCTCCATAAATTTGATTATCCCCTTTTTAAATCGCCAAATCAACAGCCTGGGACAGTGAATGCTGCCGTTCAACAGCGTGTTGTGTGAAGAAGCCCTTCCTTCATTTGATCTGTCTTCGTCTCTCACCAATCAGCTTTATGGAATGACACTGCAGGATTCTGATATCCAGATACCATGCTTATTTTTACATCTCCTTTGTGTCTCCCCTTGCTTGTCCTTGTTTTAAATGAAACAGTCCCACAAGTTGTTACCTGTCCCACTAAGGAGATTGCTCCAGCCCCTGGATCACTCTAGTTGCCCGTTTTTGCACAATTATCAGCTCTGCAATTTCCTCTTGTGTTTGTTTATTTTTTAAAGCATGCTAACATTGCATCGTGCAGTAGCCAATTCCATAGTTTAACTTTGCACCGAATGAAGAAGCTCTTCCATTACCTCTCCAGCATCTGTCATCATTCAGGCTCAGCTGGATGACTCCAAGATCATAAGGGGTGGAAAGGAGATCCCGTACTAGTTTCTCCACACCATGCACCCGTTCCGTAACCTCTGTGGTGTCACACCTTAGCCCTGTGTCTTTGTGGGAACTAAGAAGCTGCACAGCCTTTAACTGCTTCTCATGGGCAAGGTGGCCCAAACCTATGTCTGCCATTTTGGGGGGAAGCCAACCATTCCAAGATAGCACTGCAGAAGTCCAACCTAGCTGTCCCTGAAGCACCACTAGATATCTTCCCAGTAGAAAGTATGGTTTTGCTCCAGAAGTGATGGAGGTGGGGTCGGCTAGCTCTGGCCCATTCAGAGGTCACTGAAGAGGGCCATTTAAAACAAAAAAGGAAGAAAGCAAGGCACAAAGACATCAGGAGAAATGAACTTCTCAAATAGCCATCGTAAGTTTGTGCAAGCCTGCAGACAGCTTCCTGTTGAAAGAGATCTATGTACCACAAAGACCTTTCCTTTCTCTCTTTTTGCTGCTAATCTTCCTCGCGCAGCCAAACTCAAAGTGGTCCCCGGATACCAATTGATATTATTTTTAGAGATGTGCAGGCAGCAACAATTCCAGGGCCTCTAATGCTTAATCTTCTCACATGTGTGCACGCACACACACATATCTGTATATCTCTATACAGATATGCAATGGCCCCTTTCTCCACTGTAGACAAAATCATCCCATTTCTCCATCAGATAGACAGATGGACAGATGGATGGACAAACAGATGGACAAACAGATGGATGGATGGATGGATGGATGGATGGATGGATGGACAGATAGATGAATTTATGGATGAATGGATGGATGGATGGATGGATGGATGGATGGGAAGAGGATAGTTGACCAGCGGTGGAGATGCATGGGCCACTTTACGAACAGTCCATGAATGAGGCTGCAATGCTAAAAGAGCCTGGAATTAATTTCTTGAGGCACAGGACCAAGTTGAGTGATCTAAGAACATTACTGAGCATTTGAGTTCCTCTTTCCCCCTCCACTGGATCCTCGTCTGCTCTCTCAAGAGCTGCTACGACTAGCAAGACTTTGAAAGGGAGGAATGGTGCCCTCCCACCCTGCACACTTCTGCAGAAGGCACTTGTTAAAAGAAAGGAAAGGAAAAAGAGAGAGTCCCTTTGTCATGAGAGGCGGAGGCTTCAAGGAACCCCACTCCCCTGATCTTCCATCAAACAAACACGGCAGAAGCTGTTGGATCAGATCCAGGTCTCATCCACACTGGGCTTGGCCATGCTGGATGGGAATCATGGCCATTGTACTCCAACATATCTGGAGGTCACCAGCTTGGGGGAGGTTGATCTTGTTTTCCCACAGGGCCCAATGAGAAGCCCAAGGGTGCAGTTGAAGGCAACGCTGTTCCCCAGAGCTGACTTCTTAGTCACTGACTGCTCACTGAGAGTCAATTTAGCCCTTCTTCTGCTTGCCATGAATCTCTTGCCTTCTTCTTGTCTATTCTAAACTATGTGAAAACCCACAGGGCTCAGAAGGCAAGGCAGGGCAGAAGCTGTAGCACCCAGAAGAGCTCTTCATGAGCAGCCTAGCCTAAACCAAAGCCTTCTTCTTCCGTAGTCTACATTCCATAGACTCTACTCTTTCCTACAAAAAAATGGAAGTCTTGAAGATGGCACCATCTCTCCAGGACTGATGTCTCAGTGATACCAGCTTTGGTAGACTGACTCCATTGAATGTGAGGATCTCAAAAAAAGTGGGTGCTGGTTTGGTCCTGGAGCTATGCTTGAGGATCTCAGGTTGGGGAGTTTCTAGTTACCTGAGGTTGTAGGTCTCTGACAACCCTGCTGTGGTACTCAGAAATGCAGTTTCCTCCATTAGCATTCCTGGTTCTTCATTTTGTGAGTCCATGTCACTTCTAGAGTCATGTAATTGCAATGTTGCAGCTGTTCTTGAGCAATGACAACTACCAGCATTTTGATCATATGTGCTGTCTCCATGTTGAGTCAACAGAAAAAGAAAAGGAGATCATGCATCCTCCATTCCAACCACCATACCCCATTCCCCACATTCAAAGAAATGAGAAATAACAGCATAGGATGGAACTTAAAGTTGCGGGGGGTATGTGGAAAGAACCTTACTTCCAGCTGATTTTAGCTTTCTCGGAGCTAGTGGGAGAGTCCATTGGTAGTTCCAATCATGGATCCCATGCCTCACATCAACCTTCACTCAAAAGACTTTTTTACTCTGCGATTAGGGTTTAGGTAGAGGAATCCTAACCTTTGTCAACCAACTGCATGGATTTCAATTAAATCTGCAGAAATTTGCAGTGGGGGATGGCTGCAACCAACTTGAACAGAGCCTTGTCAAAAATTGCTTGCTTCCTTCTCCCCTTCTTGTAAACACTTACCTGGGAGTAAGCCTCATGGAGCTCAATGGGCCTTACTTCTGAGTACATAGAAACAGAGCAAGTCAGAAGGGGCCTCCCGGGCCATCTAGTCTGACCACCGGCTCCAGCCAGCTCTCCTCATGAAATGCCCACCATGTGCATGTCCAGCCTATCCTCAAACATCCTCACCAATGGGACTTCAACCACCTCCCATAGAGGCCCATTCCATACCCTCGGGGTTCTATCTGTTAGAAAGTGCTTCCTGGCATTGAAATGGAACCTGGGTTCCCTGAGCTTTGCTCTGTTGGAGTGCATCCTGCCTTCCTCTGCAGGGGAGAGCAGGTCTCTACTAACCTCCATGTGACACCCCCTCATGTACCTATATGTTGCCAAGAGATCCACTTGAAGCCTCCTCCTCCTCAGGCTGAAAAGGCCCAGTTCCCTCAGTCTCACCTCATATGGCTTTCCCTGCTATCCGGCCACCATCCTTGTGGCCCTACACTGCACTGACTCTAACCTGGCTATATCCTTCCTGTAATACATATCTAGTATTGTGCTGGAAGTGGCTGATGCCATCTGATTTAGTGAAATCGTAAACTAGATATGGTGGTTGCTATCCCAACACATTCAAGCAAAGGCATAAAGAGCGTTAGGGTGAGGAATGTGCTGCTGATATAGTCTATCCGAGAGAGGCTTGGTTGGGTGCCACACTGCTCTTCTTCCACCAGAAGGCAACAATCTTTTAATTCAAGCAGGGCTTTGACATGTATGTGGATCTGTTATAGAAACAGAGAATAGTAGAGTTGGAAGGGCATTGAGTCCATCCCATGCTCAGTGGAGGACTCCAAGTGAACCAGCCCTCTCAGATGGTTGTCCAGCTGCACCTTGAATGCTTCCAGCATGGGAGAGCCCTCCACCTCCCTAGGTCATGGGTTCCATTGTCATACTGCTGTAACAGTCTGGACTTTTTTCCTGGTATCTAGCCAGAACCTGGCTTCCTGTAATGTGACCCTGTTATGCTGTGTCCTGCAATCTGGGATGATCAAGAATAGATCCTGCCCTTCAAGACCTTATGGAGTGCTATCATATCTCCCCTCATTTAGCTAAACCTGCCCAGTTCTTTCGATCTCTCCTCACAGGGCTTTGTTTCCAGTTCCTGGATCATGCTTGCTATCTTCCTCTGAACCCTTCCCAGTTTGTCTGCATCTTTCTTAAACTGTGGTGCTCAGAACTAGACGTAGTACCCAAGATGAGTGCTAACCAGTGCTGAGTCAAGGGGAACTAGAATGTTATGGAATTTGGGAGTGAGACTTCTATTAATGCAGCCTAAAATAGCATTTGCCTTGTCTGCTTGGATGCTCTTCTTAATCTCCTATTGTTGTGTTTTGATTGTTTAATACATTTATTTTGTTGTGGTTTTAATTAAGTTTTGTTCATAATTGTAAGCTGCCCTGTGTATGATTTTCTATTTTTCCTTGCAGAAGGGCAAAATCTTATCCCCGATGGGTTGTCCCAGTAGTGATGGATCACCAAGGATTAATACATAAATCTGAGGTTCTCATTGTCCTCCTTGCAACCTTTGCACCATAGTAGCTCTGTTGAAATTGTGCGTACGGAGTAGAAGCCAACAGGGGACACTTGCTCCCAGTGGAGCTCTGGCGACAGGGAAATTGTCATCTATCACTTTTGGTCCATTCTTCACCTCCTGGACTTCCCTCAACCGTCTGCCTCCTTATCATTGGTGGGAGTTCTCTCTCCCCCTTGTATGTTCGTCTCCTATTATCATTATTGCTGTTATTGATGGAGGTGCTTGAGGCCCCACTGGTGAGGGTGTTCAAAGATGGACTGGACATGCACATGGTGAGCGTGTCGTGAGTGGAGTCGGCTGGATCCGGGGGTCAGACTAGATGGCCCGGGAGGCCCCTTCTGACTCGCTCTATGTTTCTGTGTTGCTATCTTACTTCCCTTATACAAATCTTTGGTGCAACTAAACTTGGAATGTTGCGTTCTGTTCTGGTTGCCTAACCAGATGGTAGGCATGTCATGAGTGGAGCCAGCTGGATGGCCCAGGAGGCCCCTTCTGACTCTATGTTACTATTCCAAAACATGTGCTTGTGCGATCTATGTTTGCACAACTGAACCAAAAATGCACACAGGATGTAAAAAGAAAGTCAATCAGCGCTCCTTTGTTCTACCTTTTTGTTTGCCCCTTAACCCACAGGGCCTTTTCACGCCGGGCAGCAATACTGGGTTTGTGTTGTGATCGGTTTATTTCTATGCCACATCTCAGCCAAAACGGTTCTTCATTCACCACCATCCCCAGCACAGCACCCCATCACTCAACACTGCAGCACAACTGAATCTCCGTCTCTAAGGATCGCATCTGATGTGTGATCCATCTAAATCAACAGACTTAACATTATGATTTCTTATATCTTATGTGCACACCTGAAAAGAAAGAGGGAAGGATGCAGAAAGTATTCTTTAGAGAGAGACACCTTGATGCAGCTGAGAAGCAGGGCTGGGTGAAAAATGATCTCCGTCTCAACTTATTTGAATTTACGGAATCTGCACATACTGAAGAATAAACGTATCAAAGCAGACTTGTGCACCAGCATTCAGATGTTTCCAAATGGGATGGCATTCGCCTTTAGAAGATAAAAATTAGAATATGCACCTAACTACATGCACTAGGGAAGGTGGCCATGCTAACAGAAATGCATTGTCTGTGTGTGTTTAAATGTAAACTGATGCAGAATGAAATTAAGTTCAGAAAAATGATGGCGTTAGTGGAACCAAAATGGGCAGATTCCCTTTCCCCTACTCAAAAGATCATGCTTACCCAGTAAGTGTAAAACTTGGCTTGGTATTAAATTTTTTGTGGTCCATTTCTATGCTACATTTCAGCCTTAAAGGTGAAAGACTCATCCCCACTTCTCCTCAAGGCAGCTCAGGAAACTTCACACAAATACAAAACTAAAATACATCTCAGAAAAGTTTAGAGTGGTAAGAACTGGGTAAGGTGCTTAGAACAGACAAAAATCCCCAAAACATCATTGTTAAAAGAAATGCAGGAATAATCCATTCTCCACATACTCATCCAGGAAAGGAAAGCATCAGGGGACCGCATCCTGATCATCCAATACATGAGAGGCTGTGCTGTGTAGTGGTCAGGATGTTAGACTGGGCAGCTGAGAGATCCTGTTTCTCAGATGCAGGGGACCCGTGACCTGAGGAGTTTTGTTTAGTGGCATCAAATGCTAAAAAGTTTTTTGAAAAGTAGGACTTCACCTGGCACTGAAGAGAGTGTAAAGACGGTGCCAGGCAAACCTCCTTAGGGAGAGCATTCCAGATATGCGGAGCAGCTGCAGCAAAGGCTCTCCATCTACCAGCTGACCCTCTTACTTCCCTAAGGGAAGTATAGGGAAGATCTCAGAGGACTGAGATCTCTGCATAACTCTCAGAGGACTGATGGCAACATCCTTTGTGCCACCTTCAGATAGCAAAACCAGAGACCATTTGTAATTACATATGGAAAAAGAATCCCTCTGCACAAGAACCAGAAGACTCTCAATACATGCAGTATATATCAGATTTTTAGTCCCCTTTATGTAAAGGGGTGATTCCAGGTGTCCAACAATGCCCTAGACAGCTAGAATGAATGTTGACATTTGCCTTCAGCCTTTCCTGTCATCTGGGACTCCCTAGAGGGACTTGCATTCATCTGTCACTTTATGAAAAGCCCAAAGCACCCCTTAACAGCCAACATTAAGTAAATCATTAGTTCCACTCACTGACAGTCAAAGAATTCAAAATGCATTTCAATCCACTTTACTGCTTTTCAATTAACTCTAATTCTTTTCCAATGAAACCGGAACCAATGTTGGGTGAGGGCTTCATGAGGTGCTAATAGCGCTAAGGTTGTAAATATCTGCTAAGGGAGCCTTGCGGACTGGTAGAAAGGAGCTCAGTGCAGGGGGAGAATGTGGAACCCAACTAAAATGGTTGTCAGGAAAGGGAACACAACCATGTATCTGTGGCTGCAAGACGGAGTGATTACGATAATCCCCAAAGCATCCTGGGATTGTTATTGGAAGTGCCATAATTATTATGAATACACTGTTCTTGCACAATGCCGAGGATTTTGTATTCCTTAAATACCTTTTCAATTAGGATTTTATGCTTTGTTTCCAACCAGTTTCATCCCAGTTTAAGTATCACGTACCTGGAAAAGAATCCTGGGAATTGACATTTTCTAGGAGTGCCAAGAAACCCTGATTAGAATCTTCCTCCCCTCAAAACTACAGTTCCCATGATGCTCTGGGAGTGGAGAAGAAAGGAATGTGTAGAAGCTAGTACTGTTCTTGAGAATATTTCTTGTTTTGAATTCCCAAAATCAGCCTTTTTTTGCTGGAACCTCTGTGGATTTTAGAAGTAACTTCCAGAAACTTCTTGCAGGTGATTCAGTTCGTGTCTGTTGAAGAACTTTCCCAGGTACTCTCCCCTAAGGCAGGGTGGGCAGGTTCTCACCTGCCAATTCCTTTGGCCACCCAGGCCCATCAGCCCCTACCATAGGCAATGGTGAGGGGTCCTGGGAGTTGCATCCCCAAACATCTGGCAGGCCACAATATCTGAGGACATCGTTTAAAACAAAACAGCAGCCAAAACACCCTCCAGTATCACGTGGGAGCTTTGCCAAGGGCAGCTATATTTAGTTGGCTGGAAAAATTAAAAGTCCTAAAATGAGCCGCAAAGGTTCTGCAGCTCCCGTGTTATTTTCGCTGCTGTAATATTGATGTCGGCCCTGGAAGGGGGAAACTGGCAGAGAAAACAGGGACCTAACAGAAATACTACCTGGCTGTGCTCCTTGTCCCTCCCTTCCCCTGCCTCCCTTTAGGGTTCAGCTCTGGCAGTAGATGGGCTTCTGCAAACCGGATGAGCAGCATGGGATGGACAGAGGGTGGGCCACACTTGGAGAGCTAGAACCCCCATTGAGGTTCTTGGGTCCAAGCAGTTCTTAGCTGTCAGAATGGGCAGCCTCCGCAGAGGAAAACCGTGGAATAGTGCAAGATCTGTGTGTGTACAAATACACACCTCTTTCGGAGGTGACGTCTATGGGCCACCTAGCGTTTCAGATGGGGCAGGTCCATGGTTTGGGGCAGGTTGCTCTAGGAGATGGGCTACCTCTCACTGCTGTCACCAGCCCATCTGCTCAGCTGTGGAGCACCTGCTCTTCAGGCAGAAGGTCTCTGCTGTCCCCAAGATCTACAGTGCCCACCAGAGAGCTGCCGCACATATGCAAGTCTTGTTCCCTCCTTGAAGATGGTTCTAGTCTCACTCTGCAGAACAAACACTGAGCCAGAATGAGTGCATTCCAGCCAGGATAGCAGGAGGTGAAGCAGGTGGGGAGTCTATTCATAATGTGAAGACTCTTGTCCTGTTGATAGGAAAGAAAGGTTACTTCTCCTCACAGAGAAACAGAGAGAGTCAGAAGGGGCCTCCCGGGCCATCTAGTCTGACCCCCGGCTTCAGCCAGCTCTGCTCATGAAATGCCCACCATGTGCATGTCCAGCCTATCCTCAAACACCCTCACCGATGGGGCCTCAACCACCTCCTGTGGAAGCCCATTCCACACCCTCGGGGTCCTCACTGTCAGGAAGTGCTTCCTGGCATTCAAATTCAACCTGGGTTCCCTGAGCTTTGCTCCGTTGGAGCACATCCTGCCTTCCTCTGCAGGGGAGAACAGTCTCTACCCATCTGCATGTGACATCCCCTCACATACCTGTATGTTGCCAACAGATCCCCTCTGAGTCTCCTCTTCTCCCAGCTGAAGAGACCCAGTTCCCTCAGTCTTGCCTCATAAGGCATCCCTGCAAACCAGCCACCATCCTTGTGGCCCTACGCTGCACTGACTCCAACCTGGCTATATCCTTTCTGTAATGAGGGGCCCAAAACTGAGCACAATACTCCCGTTGCAGGTGCACCAGAGACGTATAGAGTGGCAGTAATACCTCTCTCGATCTAGAAGCCACACTCCTGACAATGCAACCAAGGGTGGCATTCGCCCTCTTGACCACCATGTCACACTGCCAACTCATGTTCAGCCTGCAGTCCACCAGTAGACTAAACATGAACATCAGCACGATGGCCAGGATTCTGCTCCAAGAAGCTTAGCATTTAAATTTTGACTGAGAGGAAGGTAACAGAAGTTGGCGTGGGAAAGGAAGAAAAGTGGCTGTGAGAGAAGAAGAGACACTCCTCCGTTTTGGATCATTTCTTGTAGCACTTGAAAATGAAAGTGGGAAAGCCCACTGTTGTGAAGAGGAGGAGAACTGTGAGGAGCACTTCAAACTTGAGAATTACTGGGATATGCTTCCCATTTGCAGGGTGCGTGAACAGGTTGTCCTCACAACTCTGGCTGTGACCAGAGCAGGGAGCATCATTCTCAAGGGATGCTCACAACTTCCCATGTTTGGCTTTCTGTTTCAGAGAGTGCATTCCCAGAATTGTGAGTGTATGCACACACCATTTTCATGTTGTAGCCCATAAAGGGAAATGTGCATTTGAGGTGGGTAAATGACTATTTCCTGGTCAAAGAGGAGAGGAGAGGAGAGGAGAGGAGAGGAGAGGAGAGGAGAGGAGAGGAGAGGAGAGGAGAGGAAGCTTGCATCTGGGAACAGTGTCCACAGCACTGCGTGGACAATGGAGAACCTCCAAAAGTTAAATGTTGCTCATTTTCCTCTCCTTAATTTAGAAGATGAGAGGTAGAATAAGGTATACTGTCAAATACAACTGCTCTTTGACTTTCAGACATCCTTTGCATTTCAGTGGAAAGCCTGGTGGGTTGCCATCCTGTTTCAGCACGCGAGAAATCTGTGGCCCCTCCAGGTTCAAAGCATTTGCCGATAACCTGCGCGCCATCAGTTCAGCCCGCTCATTTATCATTCTCCCCATCACCATCCCTTCCTCCCCACGTGCCACCTGGGAAATGACAACTCCAGCTAAGCTTCTCTAAAAGCATGTGGGGTCACATTCTCCTCCTCCCCCACATCTTGACTGAACAAGGCTTTCCCCCAAGGGAGCCAAGAAGAAAGGCCCTTTTCTTGTTGTCATCTCTGCAGTTATGAGCTTTGAACACGATGGCAATTTGTTGTTGTTGTTGATTGCCTTTGTCATGCAAATGCACCCACTCGTTTTCCTTGTGCAATCTCTCTCCCCCTCCCCATTTTTGTATGCCTGTGGGTTGTAGGGTGTGTGTGTGTTTTGCAAGGCATAAAAAGCAATATTACACATTTAATTTCAAGTCATCCTTGGTTCCCCTGTGAGATTTCCTGTAGCCATTCTCTTTTTCCATCACATTCAGGCCAGTGGGAGCCTCAGAAACTGCTTTTCAAATTCCAACTTTGTTGGTGCTATTTACTTTTTATCATAAAAGGGCATTGTCAATAGGTCTTATGCAGCTCTTGTAAAACCCATTTAGGAATTTAAATCTCCACTAAAACACAGAATTTATGTCTGCTTTTATGATTTACGAGTCTGGATGCCTAAACCCTACTTTTAATAGTCTGCACATTTATATGCCAAGCAATCAGCCTTGCATTCTATGAAAGCCTTAAAGTCTCTAGAGCAAAATGTAAAAACAAAAAACGGGATGTGAAACTCGAGAACAAAATTCAGATCAAGACTGAAACTCCGACGGAGCTGCCTTCTGTCTCGTCACGCTGATGGCGCATGCGACCTCGCCGTGGCTTCCCAAAGCCACGGAGAAAGGAAAGTCTTCCCCGTGCCACGCCAGTGAAGCAAAGGCGCTCCAGCGCTAGCTCTAACCACACCCTCCTAGCCTCAGTGCTGGGTTGGCAAAGAGACGGTCTCCAGGGTTGTGGTGCTCACGCCATGCCCCCATGAGCTGTGCGAATGGGCGCATGCTGGGGTTCAGCTTCAAAGCACTCCTGACCATGTTGACCAGCGGATTCTCAACTGGAGATCCGGGGTGGTTTCGTGGTTAACAGATCTGAGCATTCTGATCAGTGGATTCACCAGCTGGAGAGCCAGGGTGGTTTTGTGGATAAGGTGCCTGGCTAGCTCTGCGGTTCCAGTCCCCTCACAGCAATGGAAGCCGGTGGATGAGCCCCTCTTAGCCTTGGGGTGAAACTCAGTTCAGAGAAGCTAGATGAGGCAAAGGGCAAAGCAGGTGGGGCCAGAGACTAGGGTTGCGATGATCCTCTCCACAATCCATCCTTCGTCTGTCAATCAGACTTGCCTGGACATCACTTAGGAAGGGAACCAAGCCGAGAGGATGTCCCTGAATGCCTGAAGAAGCCTGGTTGTTCAACGGGCAACCTACTTACACAGCTCATGTAGCAGAAACAAGTGTGATCTGGGGCAGCTTCAGGTTCCATCTGCTGGCCGACCACCAGAAAAGCAGCCCTGGTAGTTGCAGGATAACTCCCTCAATCCACTGCAGTGACCAGGACCCTCACGAGCACCACCTGGGAGCCCTGGGGGAAGAGTTATGGAAGAACTGGCTCTTCTTTCCAGAAGTTGCCGTGAATCCTGATGACTGGGATGTTGGACTCATGGCCACAAGGTCTGGAGTCTAAGGAGCCAGGCCCAGGGAATCTGACAGATCCCCACTCCCAAAACGGTTTCTTCACACATCCCTACCAAAGGAAAGGGTACAAGGTGCCGGCATATCTTAACTTTGACCTCCTGGCAGTCACTAACCCCTGGAGAGCCTTTCAGAATGGGGGAAAAGATAGAAAAGCTTGAAGCCCATCAAATGATTGGTGCTCAGGGAATAGGATGGGCCACCTGAGAAGTCCCACAGGCCTAAAGTTGGGCACCCCATTCTCTCTCTCTCTCTCTCTCTCTCTCTCTCTCTCTCTCGTGGGATGCCCCATGTCTATAGAAGATCCCAAGGTTCACGGTGGTGGGGAGGACAGAAAAACAAAATGTGTGTGTGGCTTCATTCTGCTCCTTGGCATCCGTTCAATCAAAGCAGAAGAAGCTCTCAATGTCTCTCAGGCAATCCATCCCCTGGCATCAGTGCAAGGGCGGAAATGGGCAAGAATAGAACCGTGCGCCTTGAGGTACCCAACCCTGAAGGTCAAGAGTTTTATTATGTTACAAACAAATGGCATAGAGGGTGAGCTGGGCAAGGAGCCAAGCTCAGGGAGCCAAGGTTCAGTTTGGATGCCAGGAAGCACTTCCTGACAGTTGGGACCCCGAGGGTGTGGAATGGGCTTCCACGGGAGGTCGTTGAGGTCCCATCGGTGCGGGTGTTCAAGGATAGGCTGGACGTGCATATGGTGGCCTGGGAGGCCCCTTCTGACTCGCTCTGTTTCTATGTTTCTATGTGTCTATGACCTCGAGGGTGTGGAATGGGCTTCCATGGGAGGTGGTTCAGGCCCCATCGGTGAGGGTGTTCAAAGACAGGCTGGACATGCACATGGCAGGCATGTCATGAGCAGAGCTGGCTGGAGCCGGGGGTCAGACTAGATGGCCTGGGAGGGACCTTCTGACTCGCTCTGGGTCTACGTTTCTAAAACTGCAGCTCTGGGATCCCTGTGTCGCTTATTGGTGAGCATTTTCCCCTTTAATTTGGAAGCTGCCTGAACTCAGTGTTTGAGCTGGTGCACGGTACACGAGAGAGCGAGGGACTTAAAATGTCTTAGTGATCTGTGGAGTTTCAGAAATAACATCTGTGCACACGCACACAGTCAGTTTGTAAAAAGTTGTGGAAAACCAGAGCCCTTTGTTTAAACTGTGCTGGGCACAACAGCTCCTGGCTGAGACAGAGACAGACAGAGAAAAAGAGTGACCCAAAATATCTCAGTGGTCTAGGGAGTTTCAGAAATAACTCTCTTTTCCCCGTACTACTAAAAATGTCACTCTCTGGTCAGACCACATTCAGCTGATGCAAAGTCAGTGGGCATGTAGGCTGAATTCTAGAACAACCTCGCGCATCAGCTGATGCCCTTTATCCACCTGCGGTTTTGGGTTCACCACCGGGACTTTGTTTCTGACATTAAATTAAATTCACACCCACCCACAAACTGACATCCTGAATCCATGTTATTATTAGTCAGTATGCAATTGTGTGATTCTGCAAATGGTGAAAATGAAATGGTGCTACCAGAAATTAGGTTCTGAACTAAGCTCAAAATGAGAAACCGAAAGAAGTTTCTTCTGTGCAACCTAATGAGGAAGCAGCTGCGCAGCCGAAATATTCCCCAGGGTTCTGCTGGTGTTCATTCAATTTGTGGAATGGCACTGTTGGATACTGGTCAATATTTCTGTTTTGCTTTTGTTTAAAATACTGCTTTTCCAATAAAATATCCCAAACAGTTTGCAAAACAAAACAGTTCCATAAAAGAATACCAAGTGAATGCAAATATTCAACCACATGACCAATAGATCCAAGGCTTAAATCAAATTAAATCAAGACCAGGAATCAGTTCTAGTTCTATCCCACAGTTCTAGGACTTTGGGATAGCCACTAATTCTGAGCCTAACCTACCTTTTTATTCTTACAGCCCTATGGTTGTGAGGATAAAATGAAGAGAAGGAAGATTATATGGGGTTCCTTTGGTTTCCTTTCAGGGGAAAAAGTAAGAAAGGAGTAAATAATCTAGCGTCCAAATTGAGCCTGTAACTTCCTTGATTCTGAACACACTAACTATGCAAGCTAGAGAAGATAGATGATAGATTGATTGATTGATTGATTGATTACAGGTATTTGTATCCTGTCCTTCCAATGAGCACTCGGGACGACTTACATAATATAAAATTAGAATAATACAATAATAAAACTACAATTATTAAAACAATATAAAACAGAACATCATAAACTAAAAAAAAGGAAGGAAAAGAATAGAAAATGTGACTGTGAAGAAGGAAAAAAGGAAGGCAAAAAAAAAATTATCTTAAAACATCTAAAGCCCTTGATTATTAAAATGATGGTTGAAGGAAAAGGTCTTTACCTGGCGTCAGAAGGAGCATAACATCAGCGCCAGGCAGACCTCTCTGGGGAGCACATTCCACAGTCTGGGTGCCACTGTAGAGTTATAGCTGGAAACATCTGGAGGAACACAAGTTGTTCACCGGTAAAACTGATGCCAAGCCAATCTGCTTGCGGTGTCCGTCCCAGACGATGGCATCACCACTGAACAGACCCTGCCCCTGCATTACAAGCAGAGCTTTTGGGACATGAGCAGATGAATCGAGCATTCCAGGACAATATTTATCACGCCATGTTGTCCAATATCTGGGTATCCCCTTATTCAGCAACTTGACCATCATACTTTTGAAATAAATGAATGAAATAAATAAGTAACTGCTCAGAAGACAGACTGGGTGCTGGAGGGTGGGAAGGAGAGCTGTTCTTGGAACACTGGCTGCATGTAGCTTGAGGAAATGCAAACTGAGCATTGCCCTAAACTCCCACATGTCATGTTTCCTTCCTTTCCAGCAGGTGGGCTTTGCCGCCAATGTTTCTGCCTCCAGGGGGCCCACTAGTCCATCATCCTGTGCCTGCTTGCTGGGACGTCAACCCCAGCACATTTTAGAGAAGGGTAAAAATGCATCTGTTGAGTTGCAAAACTCATCACTTGCAGATTGTAAGAATTTCCACTTCCCTGCCTCTCCCATAATCTGAGTTATTTCCTTTAACACTCAGAATTGAATGTGCAGTTGCTGCAGAGGGAAAAGCAAACCACGAGTAGGCAAATACGAGAATAAAAGGTGGGGCAGGTTGAGTAGGCACCTTGTACTGCAGGGTTTTTTTAATATAGGGATTTTAGGGTCTGTTGCTCAAGACAGAAGAAGTAGGAAATTAACGAAGCAAATAAATATGGATCTGGGATAATTACTTTTTGTCTGGTAGCACGTCCATACGTCCTTTCGTGGAGTCTAGTGGGACATAGGCTTCTTTGGAGTCCCAGCTCCAATGCCAGTCAACAGCCCTAATATTTGAGCTGGGATTCTGCCTCGGGATGCTGCCCCTTCCCTCTCACAGGTGGCATGGAAAGAGCCCAGCGGTGGCCCCAGAGGAGGGGTTTGGGAATGTTCTGGGATGAGGAGGGCAGGAGAGCCACACTGCCAAGGAATCCTGTCGGCATCCCAGCTTCCTTCTCTGCCCCTCCAAAGCTGGACCGCTGGCATTGGCTGCCATTGGATCGCTAGGTGTTTGGCAACATGGATCACCCCCCGCACTTCCCCCTGTACTTATAACTGTACTGTTGGCCTGTTTTTAATGTTGTTAACTGCTTAGAGAGGCATTAGAGGCCTATTCAGCAGCCTATACATTAATGGAAGGAGCGTGGAGACCTTTGCTTCCATGTAAAATGGGTATGTTGCTAAGTGGACCCAAGCCTCTTGATTCTCAGCCCACATAAGACCTGGTTCACACGATCTACTGTAGCTTAAATAAACCATAATGAGATGCTGTGTTAACACATTCAAACCCAGCTAGTTGAACTGTCCGAAACCAGGAGGAAGGAATCGTTTGAGGATTAAGCAGTCTTCAAATGGTCCGTATTGACCTGGTCCACATGATCACTTTGAGATAGGATGGGCACCACGATCCTAAACAGCCCTTGAGTTCCCGGTGGCTTGCTAACCATGCCAACCAACTACCCTCACTAGGTTCAGACGACGAGAAAACCTGTGAGTAGCAGGTTGGTTATAGATGGGGTGCCCAGGGACACCCAGCACATGTTAAAGAAGTAGGACTAAGTTGGATTTGGACCTGGATGGTCCATTGTAGGGGTCATTTGTTTTTCGGCGCCAGGCCAAGACCTTTTTATTTAAAACTTATTTTAATTGTCAAACTATTTGTATTTATTGGATTTTAAATTTTTTTAGCCGAGATGCACCAGGGGGTTTTAAGTAAAAATTTTATTGATATATTGTTACTTATTTATGTATTTTGTTTTGTTGTGAGCCGCCCCGAGGCTTTGTTGCGATGGGGCAGCGCAAAAATGTTTGAAATAAATACATAAATAAATGTAACCATTGAGTAACGCCTACTGTCCATGTTCAGATGAAGCCATAAGCCTAGACAACCCTGCTGGATGCTGAGGTCGGAACCTGCCGCACTGTCCCTTGACTTGGATAAAATCTCTGGACTGCACCACGTGTGGAATCCAGCAGTTTCGATGGCATTGATGGCTTCTTTGCCACTGTTATTTTAGTGTCATGATCCCTTGAGGCAAAAACATTTAATTTTTCCACATCAACCTGCTTGTAAGTATGTGTAATTGACGTGCTCAGTGCGGCCTTTGTCTAGAGCAGCTTATAACGCCATCTCCAGTGTGTGTGTGTGTGTGTGTTCATCTGTTCTGACAAATTCCTGCCCTACTTGTCTCCCTTAAAAACTGCCCCATTCATGAAGAATCCCTTTGAGGCAGGATCCCTTTGAGGGGAGGGGCAGGTTTCAAAAATGAGGGCAAATTAAACACAGGCTATATGGTAGGTATTTAAAAAGCAAAGTAAGACTGAACTCAATAAATGAAATGCCTATTGTAGTCAAAACAGTCCTGAGGACGCAGTAGAAGGACAAAAATAATTATTTGTAATTCTTACTTGAACAAAATTAAGTCATGTGTACTCCCAAATTTCATAAAGAAACAAAACAGTGTATTTTTCCTGAGCTATGCATAATTCATTTCATTTTGTTAAGGGACTCTCCTGTCCAGGCTGAGAGAGAAATAAGACTTACAACTTACAACTGAAGTTGTAAAGGACCTCGGGGTGGATAAAATAATAGTGATCGCTATATTGCATTTATTCTCTGGTTTTTTTTTTTTTGTTTGTTTGTTTTCTTGCAAGAAACAAAGCCGCTTACATAGCTCCATTTTATCCTCACAGCAACGCCCCAGTGAGGTGGGCCCAAAGTCACCCAGTGAGCTTCACGGCTCAGGGGGAGACTTGAACCCGGAACTCACCGGTCCCTGGTCCATGACTCTCACCGCTGCACCACACTACCTTGCAAAGTACCACAATGCCAAATGTCTTTCTTTCCTTGGCTAGAAAAGATCCAAAAGAAAATCCAATCCAGGTTCATTTTAAAATTCCATCAAATTCTGACATTCCCACAGTCCATACTTCTCTTTTCCCTCTGGTTTTCATCATAACTACATCTAAAACAAAGGGCCAAGAAGTAATAACTGGAAAGCAACGTTGGGAGCTTTTGCCCAGTTGTGTCTGCAGAGCTCTGTTTACAGAAAGCAGGTGCCCTTCAGCTATTTACTACACGTTGTGTATTTTTTTCCTTAAAAGGGAGAACCAGGATCCATAGGGAAATGATGGTCTTTTCTGTTTTCTGTTTAGATCCTTTAATCCCTTTGTTTTACTCCAGTGTGTCCTTTTCCCCTGTTCTTTCAACCAGTTGCCCTCAGGATTTGTTGGCATAATTTAGAAGTTTACTGATGTCGGCATCTGCTGATCGCAAAAATGCACATCGTACGAGTGACAGGGAACCGGCCTCCACAAGCGCTGGGGTGGCAGGAGGGCACCCTGGATAGGAACCCCGGAGAGTCGAGTCCGGATTGAAACAGTGGGAAGCCATGGTGGGGTTGAGACCTCTCAGGAGTAGCGCACATGCTGCACCTCACACACACGGTCCCCCGCAATCTCCTCATCTCTTCTCACACATCGTCAAGCGCATTTGGTTGTGTAATGTCGCAAGTGAGAGATCGCGCCACCTCCAGTCCGTCTTAATTTCGCCTGTGATCATTCAGACACACATTCCATCTCATTTGCGCATTAATCCCTGTTGAAAAAAACACACCCCAGATGTATTTTAATAAGTTTTTGATATATTTTCTGAAAGCAAATGGATGCATTTCGAAACGTATTTCCCTGCAACGTATACATTTCTAAATTGCGGTTTTAAAGGCAGCTTGGTACCAAACTTGGAGCTGAGAAAATTCAAAGCAATGCAAAATCTGGAGGATAATTACTTTTCGGAGATGCACATTTGGGTGGGGAGTGTGGATCAGGTCTGTGTGTGACGGCATCTGCAAAGATTGAATTCCCCAGCATTACCCTAGTCCAAATGAGCCATGAGCTGAGGCTTCTGTCGGCCCAGATCGTATTGTCTTCGCTGTTGAGGCTGACCTCTGACATGGGCAGCCTTGAACAGCTAGCCTAAACTGTGTTCAGCAATGTGCATACATTGTGTGTGTGTGTGTGTGTGAGAGAGAGAGAGAGAGAGCGAGCGAGCGAGCGAGCGAGCGAGCGCACGTGCACTAGGTCGAGAGGGGTGCTTTCCTTCAGCTTCGGCTGATTCACCAGCTGCGTCCCTACCTGGATGAGAAGTGCCTGGCAATGGTGACCCATGTTCTGGTAATCTCCCGTTTGGACTATTACAATGCCCTCTACTTGGGGCTGCCCTTGAAGACGGTCTGGATACTTCAATTGGTTCAGAATAGAGCTGCCAGGATGTTAACGGGGATCAGCTGGTTTTCACATATAACACCACTCCTCTACTGGTTACACTGGCTGCCAGTTGAAGTTCTGGCCCAATTTAAGGTGCTAGTGCTGACCTATACAGCCCTAAACAGCTTGGGTCCTGGGTACCTGAAGGAGCGCCTCCTTCCCTATGTGCCGGCCCACCCCTTGAGATCTGAGATGGAGACCCTGCTCCAGGAGCCCTCCTTGAAGGAGATTAGGAGGGTAGCTTCCCAGAAAAGGGACTTTTCAGTGGTGGCGCCCTGACTGTGGAACATGCTCCCCAGGGAGGTTCACCTGGTGCCATCGCTCTATTCTTCTTGGTGACAGGCAAAGACCTTTTTATTTTCCTGGTATTTCAACAATTAATTGATGTTATCCTTGTTTTTATTGCTATTTTAGATGTAGTGTGCTGTGTGTTGTTGTTATGGTTTTGTTCTTGGTTTTTTGCTCCTTGTAAGCTCTCCAGAGACTTTTTTTAGTAATGGACGGCATGGAAAATCATTAAATAAATAAATAAATAAATAAATAAAGCCATATGGTTCAGGTTCCAGGCCAGAACGTGTGTGCCAGAAGGAAAACAAGGGCTTTGGGACCAGGACAATGGCACCTGGGATGAGGCAGAGTTTGATGTATAGTATATTGTTTTATATGGTTAATTGTGTATTTATTTATTGTTGTGAGCCGCCCCGAGGCTTCGGCAAATGAGGCGGCATAGAAGCTTGCTAAATAAATAAATAAATAAATAAATGTAAGGTTTAACAACTAGTCCAAAAGCAAAGCCCAAGTTGCAGAGGCCAGTCTGGCCATGTCTCAGACAGAACAAGGGCCTGGCCCAGCTGAGGGCTGAGGAGCAGGAGGACACAGGGAGGGGCAGGGACCTTGGGCAGGATCCATGGCAAGGCAGGAGATGTGCATGGCGAGCATCGGGCAGGATGTGGGCACCTGAGTCAAGACATGTGGTGTCATGGCAGGACATGGCAAGATGCAAGAGGCGGCGGGAGCCGGAGGCACCCAGCTCCGGCAAGAGGCCCGAGCTGAGCTGTAGCTCACAGACAGCCCTGCATCGCTGAGGCAGCGTTGACAGTGAAGCAGGGACAGGGCAGGGCAGGCAAGAGGAGGCGAGGCAGCAAGCAGAGAGGCCTGTGGCTGGTTGGGATAGGAGAGCTGTGGCAACCAAGCTGCCCCTGCTGCTCCTAAACGGGAGTGGGAAGTGGATGTCGGCCTGGCACAGTTTGCACACCTGACAGGAGCCTCTGCCAGGGACCCTCCCTTCCAGCCACAGATGCCTCGTGACCCTGGACGGCACATGGGTGAGCAAGCCGTGCATCGGAATGGTGCATCTGATGTACCTTCTTCAGTCTGAAACTAGTGCTCAGATCTGGCAGAAAAGACAAACTCACTGCCAGGTTCTCTCCTGCGTCCCTCTTCCAGGCCATTTTTGGAAACCTTCAGCCAGTTCTGGCCTTGTTCTGTGTGCCCCACCCGTGGCTCTTATATTGCCCTTAAGATCCTGAATGGCTTGGAGCCACGGTACCACAGTGGGTATCTTTTCCTGGGCCTCCATTCATGTTCGGAAGCCCTTCTCCAGGTTCCTTTGCCAAATGAGGTGAGGAGGGTGGAAACGAGGGACAAGGCCTTCCTGGTGGCAGTGCCCTGTTTGTGGAATGCCCTCCTTCCAAACATGGCTCCCACACTGAAGGCGTCCCCTCCCACCAGGTTTTTAGTCCTGGTAGTTCCAAATGTGTTGCTTGTGCGCAGATCTTTGTACCGCTGCTGAGGACTGCCTTGTCCTCTGCTTGGTTTCACTCTGATTTAAACCTTGTAAATGATGCATCCTTGTTTTTTAACATTTGCAAACTGGTATAGAGATATAATAATTTGCCTATTGGCAGGTATTGTGATATAGTAATTAAGAACATATGGTAATTGCTTCTAATAAGGACCTTCTCCCTGTTTTAGTTTTCCTGGAGTCCATGTATGTGTGTGATTATCTAAAAAAGCAATTCAACATGTGAGATCCCATTTGTTGTCTGAACAGATCAGATAGTTCCTGGTTGAGGATCTTGTTGTCAAGTAGGACAAAGATGTCAGAAGCTCCATGAGTGACTTACCTGTGTGGATGCTAGGCAGGAATTTGCGATCCTTCTTCCCCTTCAATCCCTCATCTGAGAAACATAGAAAACATAGAAACAGAGCGAGACGGAAGAGGCCTCCTGGGCCATCTACTCTGACCCCCGGCTCCAGCCAGCTCTGCTCACGACATGCCCACCCTGTGGACGTCCAGCCTGTCCTTGAACACCCGCACCGATGGGGCCTCAGCCACCTCCCGAGGAAGCCCATTCCACACCCTCGGGGTCCCAACTGTCAGGAAGTGCTTCCTGGCATTGAACTCTTACTTGCTTCCTTTGAAAATGCATCCATGCTTTGTCAGCAGAGCGACCTCCGAATTCTCCTTGCCCTTTGGCTCGAGCAAGACCATGGGCCAATTCTACGGCCTTCTAAATTTGAAAGGGAAAGAGCTACGGTCCCGATTCCACACAATTCCAGCCTCCCCACTTTCAGCGCTGATGCTGCCCTTCTCTGCTGAGCTGAAAATCAAAGGGATTGACATTGGACACTCCTCAATGCCACAAAGCCCCAGACTTCAGGAGAAAGGTGGAGGGAACCAGGATCAGATACACAGAGCCGAGAAACATGCCTATGACCTATTACAATCCGTCAAGTCATGGTGGCAGCTCCCCATGAGCTCATGGATCTTCCCAGGAGCCAAAACTCTTGACTCAGAAGTTGGCTCCAGAAGAGCTATGAATCAACAGTTGCAAGGAGAATGTGGCAGCTTTCGTTTTACCTCCCCCATGTCCAGCGTTGCCACGGAATGTCTCCCAGGGACGTGTGAGGAATTCGCTCCGGCACAACTGGGAGCAGAATTTATGTCCCAGAATTGAACACAACTTGCAGGCAACGTCTACACCTGTTTGAGCTTGTTCTTCACAGCGGAACACATGTGGACTTTGCAGAACGCACATGAGAATGAGTTTGTTTATTTCCATTCATTATTCATTTGCCGCCTCATCTGCTTAGAAGTCAGAAAGGTGGCAAACATTTCTAGCACACGTTTTCAAAAATGCACAATTGTTTGTGGGAAATACACATTAAAAACCTCAGGAATGTTCATGCAGACAAAGAAGAAAACATTCACAAGCTGGTGAAGAGATGAGTTGGGAGGACGTTCCGTGTGGAAAACCTCACCAAGTTTGCAGATGTGCCCAGAATAAAGTAGCAGGATTTTGAGGTTCTTTTCCAGCCAAAACACCTGACAAATTCAGAGTTCTCTCCACCCCACATAAATTAAACTGTACCCCCTCCGTTGCATCCCTATTAGCTTCAGTATCCTCCGCAAAGGGATGTCTGTGAGAAATTTGTTTTAGTTTGTTTTTTCTCGGGATTGACGCCTCCAATTCCTTCTGCATCAAACATGGTTTCCAGTGCAATATGCAAGTCCACACATTCCTGTGTTTGCAGTGTGAATTGTGTATGCCCCACCCACAAAAGCATTTGACAGCACATGCATGCATGTTTGAAAACATGTGCACAAATATGCATTCATAAAAGGAGGAAGTATTTGCGCATTTCAGAGATGCATGCTCTGAAACGCACACGCATTTCCAGGCATCAGGAGAAAACACACAACCTGAAATGGGATTGAGGTGAAACGAGTTTTGAGGTGGAATTCAGGACTTCAGCAAGCTCACATGTCGCTGATTCACCCATGCCCACCTTGGCATGTTGGAGGGGCAAGCGCTGCCCCAGGAGGCGTGTGTTACCTGGGAGTATCCGGAGCACTGCAGGATCGACAAGGATTGGCAAGGAGTGGAAGCGCTCTCTCCTCGTGCTCATTCTCCTCTTCCCATGGCAATAAGCACATGGAGAAAAACAAAGGGAGAGGGCCAAATACTTTAGATTATGGGAATCTAAGATGGCAGTCTCATCAGGGAGCCAGTGCTGCATCTGGGACTTAGAAGGAAGAAAGGAAGTTTGTTTCTCTTTCCTGGAATTCAGCTTCTAGGTACCTGAGTCCCAGAGGAACTGTCCATGCCCTGGTGGACTCTGGCCCATAAACATGTTGTGGGCCAAGAGGTTCCACTTCGTTTTCTCCTCTTCTTTCTCACATCATTTTCTGTGAGACCTCCTTGTGGGTGGACTTGGCACTCTTCTGCCAGCCTCTCCTCTGGGGCCACCCAGGAAGAGATCACATTGGCAAGATCCCTCCAAAGCGGTGTGCCACCCCTTCTTGCGTTACAGACAAATTGCAGACGATGCAACACTGGAGGCAACTGTGCATCTTGGGCAAAGCACCGAGTCTTGGAGAGCATGAAAATATTGGGGTAATAACAGGTGCATGTCATGTTAGGAAGGCAGGACGTGCTCCAACGGAGCCAAGCTCAAGGAACCATGGTTCCATTTGGATGCCAGGAAGCATTTACTGACAGTTAGGACCCCGAGGGTGTGGAATGGGCTTCCATGAGGGGTCATTGAGGCCCCATCAGTGCGGGTGTTCAAGGATAGGCTGGACATGCACATGGCGGGCATGTCGTGAGCGGAGCCAGCTGGTGCCGGAGGTCAGACTAGATGGCCCGGAAGGCCCCTTCTGACTCACTCTGTTTCTATGTTTCTATGTGTAACTGGACTTGGTAATTATCTTACCTCCTTTTGTATGGCTGTGATGAACAGCATGGGATAAATTTAATTAATTCATTCATCAATCCATTTTTACACCACCGAAGCTCTCTAAATGGCTCACAACAATTGGAAAACATAAAATACACTGCAGAAATGTAAAACTATTGTATAGATTACAAGGAAAAGTTGGAATAAAACCTAGCAGCAATTTACAGATTTCAAATACAGTGAAGACTTTAAGACAACAGATACTGAAAAGCTAAAATGCTTGGGAAAATTCCTGGGGAAATGAGAGCTTATTTCCTCGGAAAGAGAACCACCGAAGTGCCGGGAGAGCCTTCCTGGGAAGCTCATTCCACCCCTGGAATGCCAGTCCGGAAGAGGCTCTCCTCCATCAGCCGCCCTCTGGACCGCACTGGAACTGCTTTGCTCACACGGGTGCGAGGGCTTTTCTCACCCAGCGTGCAAACCAGGAAGGCCAGGCCTGCGAGCACCGTGCAACCTGCCAAACTTTTTCTCCGGCACACAGGAAATGTCACCAGGCTGCAGCGCAGTGCAGCTCTCGCTTTCTGACAGCTGACAAAGTGCAGAGGACAAGCCTGTCGGGGACAAAGGAGTGGGTGCCCTCCTCTTTGGCTGGTGGCCCTCGCTGTATTCAATTAAGATTGATCAAGCGGGGTCAAAGTTGCCCCCGTGTTTCAGTGGTCACCAGAAGCCTTCACAATGACTAATGAGGTGGGCTCCTTCGACAAAATGCAGTGCCATTCGGGAAGGTTTCAGTGTTTACTTCCCCTCTCTGCCCTTCTCTATTCCCAGTAGGTGCACGAGTTTTCTAACTAAACCGACCCCATGAAATGCATCCATCAGCATAATTCAATACCCTTTCATAGCCTCTGTCTGCAGCACTGCCCGCCCCTTAACACATGCACAGACATCTAGAGGAAAAGTGGACACAGGTGCAAATGAACGGCAGCGCTTTTCTCTCTGTGCACTTGGTGCTCGCAGCCTGCAAAGCCGGATCGGGAGATTATCAACTTTGTGGATTGCTCGAAGGGGGCTCCCTCTGAGTTGCATGCTTGAATCCCACACTAAACACATCCCAAAGATCCAAAGCAAGCATACCAGGAAGCAAAATTGAGCTTTGCTTTGCCTACTGTATTTTATTTTCCTGTATGCAGGACAATACTCAGGGTAGGATGCAGAACTATGGCTGTGGTGCAGTTGCTTGGATAACAGGAAGTACTTCCTGACAGTTAGCGCCCCCACCCCCTGCTCCAGGGCATGGAATGGGCTTCCATGGGAGGTGGTTGAAGCCCCACTGGTGAGGGTGTTCAAGGATGGGCTGGACATGCACATGGTGGGCGTGTCATCAGCAGAGCTGGCTGGAGCCTGGGGTCAGACTAGATGGCCCAGGAGACCCCTTCTGACTCGCTCTGTTTCTACATTTCTATGGTTCCCATTCTGCTGGTGGGACCTCTCTTTTGCACAATAAAAGGGAGCCATTCAAAACATAAGCCTGGAAGCAAGGGGAAACCCTTGTTTCTGGACTGGGACAGCTGGCCATATTTCCTCTTGCAAGCTCTGCTGACCTGCTTCTGCTTGTTCTGCGTTGCTTTTAGAAAAGCCAGTTCCCAATCGCTCTAGCAGTTCCAGAGGCAACCCAAAACAAAGGGAAACACTCTCTGGGACTTGCTATCGCATAGGCAGAGTGGGAAGCTGTTCTAGCTCTCCTAGATGCAGTTGGATACTGTTCTAATGAGGGAAGTGCCAGAAAAACCAGCAGTCCGTCGTCTCCTCCTTAAGAACGGGTGAGAAACTCGCTGTCAGATCCCCTAAGCAAATTTAGCAAAATTGCTCCTCCCAAACCGTATGTGAGCTGAGATACAGCTGGGAGGTGTTCAGAAACATGTGCAAAACAGCAAATAGTGCACACAAAAATGTACACCTCTCCGTGGCAGATGTGCACAAAGCTGTGGCGCATCTGTGAAAGGTTTCTGGAAGGAATGTGCCCTACACATTTCTGAAGAGCTGCGCCTCCGGAGTGGGTCGGGGTGTGGATGAAGAGGGTAGCCATGGCTGATCCATATAAAAGTGGGGAGAACGTTGTCAGCCTTGAGTTGGCATAAAAACTGGCCAAATCCATTCTTCCTAAACCCACGAGGGAACCAAAATGCAGCCTGCAGTTTGCATATTTTATTTTTATTTATTTATTTAGAAATTTATAGGCTGCCCCTTGCCACAAGCCTCGGGGCGGTTCACAATATCAAAAACCAATTGATCTCTAAAACATTAAAACTGGCCCATCTCCAGGTCCGAATTAAAACAATTACAATATAGTACATAAAATAAATTAACATTTAAAATATTGCTTAAATAAAAAGGTCTTTGCCTGGCGCCGAAAAGCAAATAAAGACGGCGCCAGGCGAGCCTCTCTGGGGAGCGCATTCCATAGATGGAGCGCCACCGCAGAGAAAGCCCTCCTCCGGGTGCTCACCCTCCTTATATCTTTCACGGAGGGTTCCCGGAGGAGAGCATCAGCAGCAGATCATAAGGGGCGGGAGGGTATATATGGTCGTAGGCGCTCCTTTAGGTAACCAGGACCCAAGCCGTTAAGGGCTTTATAGGTAAGAACCAACACCTTGAATTGGGCCCGGACGTCAATGGGAAGCCAGTGCAGCTGACGGAGAACTGGGGTGATATGGGAATCACGCCCAGTCCCCGTCAGCACCCTAGCAGCTCTATTCTGCACCAATTGAAGTATCCGGACCGTCTTCAAGGGTAGCCCCAAGTAGAGTGCATTACAGTAGTCTAGCCGGGAAGTCACCAACGCATGAGTCACCGTCGCCAAGCAGTCGAACTCCAGGAAGGGACACAGCTGATGGATCAGCCGAAGCTGATGGAAGGCGCTCCTCGCCACTGCTGACACTTGGGCTGTCAAGGTCAGCTCCGGGTCGAGGAGAACCCCCAAGCTGAATATATCATTCAGTTTCTGTTCTTCTGAGAATTGTGCAACGCATCAGCTGTGAAAGCATCTGCAAGGTGCGTTTCAAGAGAGACGGCAAACAAGAAACAGACTTTAGAGGAAATGGTGTGCAAAGATTATGTACTCCAGGGGAATAGTGTCCCAAAGTGCACTGATGAGGGGAAATTCCTACCAGGAATGTGTGTGTCATGGAAAAATGCACAGCCCAATGAACAATTAGGAGATTTCCATGCACAAAATGTCTTATTTTTGCATAGGTTTTTCCCAGTTCCATTTTTTAAGGTCACAAATCGACACAGAAACAAAACAAAATACAATTCTGTATTTTAAATCTTAATATAGCTGCAAGGTCTCCCTGTAGTTTTACTTTGATTTTATACTGTCTTTTGAAACATTTACACTTTTATGCTGTGTTCCATACCTCATTTTATATTTTCAAATTGTTTTAGATTGTTGTGAACTATCCAGGAAGCTTCAGCTATTGGGTGGTATGAAACATAATACATAAAAAATATAAAAAACCTGCAATTGGGCTGGGAGAGGGGCACAAGTGGAAGAAAAGAGCGTGGACTGGTTTCTCTTTTCCCTAAAAATGAAATACTGCACGAAACAGCTCTGCCTGAAGCATGCCTAACTGGCAATGCCTATGTCCCCATAACCCATTTCTTGTACAAGTCACAGCCCATGACAAAAAGAATATCACATCAAAATACAAATAACTGGAAAATAAAACTCAACGATCTTTGCTTTTGTTGTTGTTTGGTAACTAGCACATTGCCTGGGAAGCATTCCTTGTTTCTGAAGCATTTATGTGCCTGTCAATCGTAACTGAAATATACAGCTGAACAGGATTGCTAATCTTTCATGGGGAAAGAGCCCCCTTCTGCTGCAGCAGAGGAAAGCAAATTCCGGCCTCGTCTCTCCAGAGCAGCACTTGTGAAAGGGACCTCGGGGTACTGGTTGACCGCAGGCTAAACATGAGTCAGCAGTGTGATGCGGTGGTCAAGAGGGCGAATGCCACCCTTGGTTGCATAGCCAGAAGTGTGGCTTCTAGATCAAGAGAGGTATTACTTCCACTCTACACGACTCTGGTGCACCCGCAACTGGAGTATTGTGTTCAGTTTTGGGCCCCTCATTACAGAAAGGATATAGCCAGGTTGGAGTCAGTGCAGCGTAGGGCCACAAGGATGGTGGCTGGTTTGCAGGGGATGGGGTATGAGGCGAGACTGAGGGAACTGGGTCTCTTCAGCCTGGAGAAGAGGAGACTCAGAGGGGATATGTTGGCAACATACAGGTATGTGAGGGGGTGTCACATGGAGATGGGGAGAGGCCTGTTCTCCCCTGCAGAGGAAGGCAGGACGCGCTCCAATGGAGCAAAGCTCAGGGAGCCAAGGTTCAATTTGGATGCCAGGAAGCACTTCCTGACAGTTAGGACCCCGAGGGCGTGGAATGGGCTTCCACGGGGGGTCGTTGAGGCCCCATCGGTGAGGGTGTTCAAAGATAGGCTGGACATGCACATGGTGGGCATGTCATGAGCAGAGCCGGCTGGTGCCGGAGGTCGGACTAGATGGCCCAGGAGGCCCCTTCTGACTCGCTCTGTTTCTATGTTTCTATGTTTCTCCCCACTTCAAAAAATTCGAGGCAATAGTTGAAACACCTCGTCCTCTTTAGTATTTCCAACTGGCCCAAGGCAAGAGTTGGAGTTATTATGCATGGGCCCAACAATTCCCTCAGCCTTTAGCAGGAGGGGTTTGGGGTTGCCTTGAAATTTCAGAGAACAATTGTCCAGCCGGTCTATCTTACGGATTTTTTCAGATGGTTTCAAGACAACAGCGTAATGTTGTGTCTTAATTCTGGAGACTCTGCTTCAAATCTCTGCAAAGCCCTCATGTTTACTATGGCAGTTTTGGAGAGCTCTCTACAACTTGGCCTAAGTTAGCTGACAAGATGGTTGTGAGAATGATTGAGAAATGGCTGAAATTTGGCAATTCCACTTTATATTATCACCTTGCAAGTTCAATAAGCAGATACAGAAGATGAAACTCAAATACTTTGGCCACCTAATGAGAAGGGAGAACTCACTGGAGAAGAGCCTAATGCTGGGAAAAATAAATGGCAAAAGAAGAAGGGGCGGCAGAGGATGAGGTGGCTGGATGGGTCACTGGGGCAGTTGGTGTGAGCTTGAGTGGACTCCGGGGGATGGTGGAGGACAGGAAGGCCTGGAGGAATGTTTTCCATGGGGTTGTGATGGGTCAGGTGCAACTTTGTGACTAACAACAACAACAACAAAACTCAATAAGAATGACTGTTCTCCAGATTATCATGTTCAGAGACAATCCATGTATACATCTGAGTTTTGTGTGTGTGGACAGTTTTGCCATTCATCACAAGACAGGGGTATCGGGAGGGTTGGCTTTGCAGAAGATGGAAAGAACAATTTGTAGCAGTAGTAATAGGTGGGAGCACCAATTTATGAATTTGAAGTATAACTCAGTTATGCTTCAAAATGTGCATTTCTCCAAATTTTGCAATTTTGTTCACCAATCAAAAAATATGTACAAAATGCATAGGCGAAATGTATACAATGTATATGGATGCATACAAAGGGTGTGAACAAAAAAAGCAGATATTTGTGATGGAATGTATTTGCTTTCTTGCTTAATTTCTATACAGCTCAATAGCTGAAGCTTTCTTCCTATAGACATTAGGAAAAAAATCTGAAAATATGTGCATATTTGGCAAAATTGCATACTAAAATTAATGGGCAAAGTGTGCATGTATTTTCATGCAAACATAAAATGAGAAATTGAGAGAGAGAAAATAAAATTGAGAATGAACTGAATTTCAGCCTAAGGCCATGTCCAGACTCTGGGGGCTTAAGCGGTACAAAAATAATGAGTGGAATGTGGAAAGTGAATAGGGCGAATTTTTTCTCCCTCTTTTATGAAAGTGGGAGATTCAGGAGAGAGAAAGGGAAGAATTTCTTTGCACACCATGGAATTCACTACCGCGAGACAGTGATGGCTCCCAATTTGGAGGTCTGTAAGAGGGGACTGGAGAAATGCACGGAGGGGGAGGCTGTCCATGGCTAGTAGCCACACTGGCTACCCGCTACCTCCAGTATCAGTGGCAGGAGGCAACTGTGCCCCAATTTGCACCAATTTAATGGCCTCATGCGTGGAGGGTGCTGTTCACCAGCTTCTGGACTCTCCATGGACAGCTGCTTGACCACTTTGTGAGAAGAATGATGGCCCAGCCTGACCTCGTCTGATCCTATGTGGCCCTCCTTGTGTTCTTAAAGTGGACAGAGGGTTGGGACTCCAAACATTGCCCATGCCCTTGATATCCCTGGGCACGCTGAGCTAGAAATAGTGAGACCTGAAGGTGAATCCTATTCGCATCAGCTCGAACGCAAGGAGAAGTTCCAGACAGTTGGGAATGCTGACAAGACAGGTTCAGGAGCTCTTGTTGCATGAGTAGTCCATGGATCTTTCGGAGGAGGAGACCAGGAGTGTGGGATATTCCTGGAGGCAGGACCGGGTGGTCATTGGCTCTTCCAACTGTTCACCTGGCATTTGATTCAGAATCTTAATCTTCACTCCAGGCCTAACCAGACACCACTGGGACTCAGTCCACTCCACCCCATCCCACATACGTGCACCCTAAAGCAATGCCCATACTTAAATATTCTTGCCAAAAAAAAGGGCTAAAAGTAAAATGTTCCTATGATTATTATATTTTGAAACACTAATGCAAAAGTGAAAACTTTAGTTTTGACATGTCTTGCCAGGGAAAATGATTCTTTCTTTCATGTGGATTTTAGTGTATTTTTTCTGGTGACACATTTCCTTTTTGTTATATTTATATTAAATAGACTTTCAGAAAGTATAGCACTGCTTATTAGCAAGGTAACCTTCCTCCATACTTACCTGGATGGAAAGAAATTGCAATGTAATTAGAGAATTCAGTATGAAGAAGATGCAGTCAAATTATGCACTGTGTGTTGAATCTTATTGGGTTTGGTTACCAAGCAAAAGCTTATATGCCTATCTTGCACTTGTCATCTGCTAATTGGCTTGTTATTTCATATTCCATTAACTTTCAAGAAGCCCGAGGTGGGAGGGTTTTCCACGATCCCTGTCTGTATGTCTTTTGTTAAGTCTTCTTTTCCATTTCTGCCCAAATATTGTAGCCATGTTCTATGCATATTCTACACACTTACGTCAACATATTGCCTGGGACAAGCAAGCTAGAGCCGAAATTTGTCATTCACAAATTTAACAGCAGTAACCTCTCCAAACTGAAATAAAAATGGCACTTGAAAACATTTCCAAATCTCACATTTTCTTTGTCCATTCAGTATTTTAACCTCTAGTTTGATGTCCCCCTAGTTTATCGCTTTCCTTAAAATTCTGACATCCAGCAAAATTTTCAATTAAGAAAAAGGGAGGAAGTCAATTAGAAGAATAAAAACTCTAATTATGGGAATTTAGGCAAGGGTGGACCATGCACTTTGATTTCCTATTGATGTTTTCACCCTCTTCCGTCATTTTGTCATTCCATTACCGACACGTATCTGTACCAACAGAGATGCTTTTTCCCCAGAGAGAACACAAATCATTGACCACTGCATGCCTCTTCTTAAACACAATTTCTCACTGTATTTTACCTTCCAAGGACTAGACAACAGTTTAACTTGCAGCAAAGTAAGTGTTGTGCATGTTGTGTAAATGGCTTAATTGGGTAATCTGCCAGTTTTCAAAGGGTGGTGACCTGGTCATTTTGGAATGCACCAAAAAAGATGACCAGAGAACACTATGTTAGACTGTACTTCCATATTTTCCAATCCCCCACAAGGAGTGTCACCCTTCCCCTAAAAACGGGCAGGGAAAGGAATCATAAATACGAATCTGCCTTCATCCCATTATTTGTACAATCCAGAAAGGTACAGGAGCAAACACCCACAAATTGACACCAAGGTTCACAAGCATCTTCACTGTTCAGGGTGTCTGTCCACAACTGTTGCACTTATTGTATGTTTAATCTTTACCTCGAGATGGGCCAGTTTTTAATGGAAGTTTTAAATAATTTAATTAGTTTGTTTGAGGTTTATTTATTGTTGTGAGCCACCCCGAGGCTTGGTCGCAAGGGGGCGGCACACAAATTTGCAAATAAATAAACAAACAAACTGCCGGGGATGTACACGCCAGCAAAACACAAGCTTACCAAGCTCCCAAAGTTCCACCTCAAAGCTCATTTTTATTCAAGTCAGTAGCAGATTGTGAGCATTGGTTCTCCCTTTTTTCTCTCTCTCTGCCTGAAAATCCACGAGCATTTTCGTGTGCAGTTTTCCACGAGTTTGCGCAATTTCTGCATCACTAAAATTACCTCCTCGATTTTTTCACGATCATCGCACCTTTTCGACATGCGTTTTTTCAAGAACGAGCGTACTCCTGAATGCAACTGGTGTGTGAGAGGCGACAAATCACTTTGTGAGCTTGGGAATATATGGCCTTCACCCACAGGCATCATAGAAACATGGAAACAGCAAGTCAGAAGGGCCCTCCTGGGGCATCTAGTCTGACCCCTGGCTCCAGCCAACTCTGCTCACGTCATGTCTATCATGTGCCTGTCCAGCCTGTCCTTGAACACCCTCACTGCTGGGCCTCAACCACCTCCTGTGGAAGCCCATTCCACGCCCTTGGGGCCCTAACCATCAGGAAGTGCTTCCTGGCATCCAAATTGAACCTTGGCTCCCTGAGCTTTGCTCCATTGGAGCGCGTCCTGCCCGCCCCTGCAGGAGAGAACAGGACGTGGCCCACCTCTGTGTGGGACCCACTCATGTGCCTGTATGTTGCTAACAGGTCCCCTCTGAGTCTTCTCCTCTCCAGGCTGAAGAGACCCAGTTCCCTCAGTCTCTCCTCATATGGCTTCCCCTGCGAACCGGCCACTCTCCTTATGGCCCTTCACTGCACCAATTCCAACCTTGCTATATTCCTCTTGCAACGAGGGGCCCAGAACTGAACTCAATGCTCCAGTTGCGGGCGCACCAGAGTCATATAGAGTGGCAGTAATACCTCTCTCGATCTAGAAGCCACTCTTCTGGCCATGCAACCAAGGGTGGCGTTCGCCCTCTTGGCCACCGCGTCACACGGCTGGCTCATGTTCAGCCGCAGCCCCCCAGCCCCCCGAGGTCCCTTCCACAAGTGCTGCATCCAAGTCTGTTTATTGTGCAGGGTGTTAATGCAGTAAAGCCCTTTCAAAACTGAACTGAGATGCATTTCTCATGCAACCCTAAAACCAACCAGTGCCGCCCCAATGAACAAGAGAACAATATACACACGGATGAAGGTGCTGTAGGACCACAGGAAATTGTTACAGGAGCAACTGTCAGCAGTGCAGCACCTGCTTTGCATGCAAAAGATCCTGCCTTCAACTCCCGACTTCTCCAGGTAAGGCTGGAGAAACAGAAACAGAGCGAGCCAGAAGGGGCCTCCTGGGCCATCTAGCCTGACCCCGGCTCCAGTCGGATCCGCTCACGACATGCCCACCATGTGCATGTCCAGCCTATCCTTGAACACATAGAAATTCCTATGTGACTCCCCGAAGCACAGGTGCTATGGATGTATGAGAAATTCAGTTCTTTCTTTGACCAGAATTGACCCAGCTTGCCTCATCCAACCCTGAACTCTCTCTCAGACACAACAGCAGTTGAAGTCAATACATTTCCAAGCTTCTGGTGTGATTTATGGACCATTCTGCTTGACAATATGTGTCCATTTGGGGGGGAAAGAATGAGAAATGTCTACATTTGGCAAATCCACATGTGTAGGATTGAACCCATGGGAGAGAAGGTGTATATTTTAAAAACATCTGCACAGTTGACTGGACATATCAATAGCTTTTAGCTTGATTTCCACTTTTTAAATTTTATTTAATTTCAAATTTATATGGTGCTCAGTAGCCTGACGGGACTATCTAAGAGGCTAACAATATACAACAAATAGTACAGGTACAAGGGGAAGAGGGAAGTACACCTGTTGGAGTGGAGTGAACACCTATAATCAGTTTTTAGATTCAGGTTCCATAAAATCTATGAAAGGGGATGGTCTTTGTCTGGCACCAGAATGAAAGTAGAGACAGAACCAGGCAGGCCTCTTTAGGAAGGCTGTTCCAAAGATCCGGGGCAGCCACGGAAAAGGCCCTTCTTCTAAATGCCACCCCTTTTACCTCCTTTAGGGTAATACATACTTGTGTTTATTCTGTTTAAAGGTGTGGCTTTTAGACCATGTTTTACTACAGTACAGTGTTGCAAGGTTTTGAAATTTATTTGTGAATTGCCCCCAGAAAGCTCCAGCTGAAGGATGTTATCAACGCCTGGATGGATGGATGGATGGATGGATGGATGGATGGATGGATGGATGATAAAAATGGAAATATGCACTTGATTTGTGCTAACAGAAAAAAATCAAAAACAAAATTAAGCCTTGCAATGCAATTGAGATACAAGTCAAGGTGGAATTCAAAGAACCATGACGAGTTCCGGTTTGGGGGCTTTGCACACCCCAGCAACTGCCAACCAGATCAGAGATGATGGGCCTGGTCCCGCATAAAGCAGCCTCCTCTTTCCAGAATAGCTTCCTATCAAGTCACCGGACAGCTGGCCCATCCGTACAGCTCAGGGCAGCGTTCCCCAACCACCAGAGGCTCTCCAACATTTCAGACCGGAGCCTTTTCCTGCCCCATCTGGAGATCCCAGAAACCCAACCTGGGATATAGCAGGCAAAGCAGGTGTGTTACCTGCAAGTTGGCACCATCAGAGCTCGCCCCGATGCGCTGCCGCAGCAGTGCGGATGTCCCCTCCCTGCAGCATCAGCACAAGAAGGTTGTCCCAAGACAACGCCTGCTCAGGTCACACACGCGTCTCCAAGCCCAGCCGTCATTTCCGTTGCCCAGGGAAGCACTGGCAAGAATAAGAGCTCCTTGTTCTTCTTATTAGGGTTTATTATCATAACTGCTTATTATATTGCCCATTATGTTAATGAATTAGAACAACAGATCTAAAATGTTTGTTGTGGCATGAAGCTCATTAGTCTGTGAGAGGAAGGCAGCCAGCACGGAAGGTTGTGGAGCTCACTTGCCGAAATATTGCCAATTAAACCCTGTGTGAACACGCAATTAGGTGGGAGGGCATGCTTGACTTGCATTGCTTTATGACCAAGGAGGAGGGCGTGTTGGAAAGCCAAGGGTGGGAGCCATGCTTTGCCCCCACATCTCCCCACGCCCCAGTCCCAGAGTCCAGAACACCAGTGCTGGCCTGACCACTGTGGGAATGGTCCCTTGCCATCTCCCACCCCATGTGTGGCCAGAGAATTTGGAGAGCGGGCTCCACGTGGTTTCTCCAGTGGGTGGAGAAAAGCCCCAACAGTTTCTCGGGAGCTGGTTCTGCTCCGGCAGCGTTGTTTACTTGTGGCCGGGCAGGATCCCCACAATGCCACAGGCCTAGCCTTGGCTTGCACAGTCCTGGCAAGGAAACAGGGCATGAAGGCTTACCCTTGAGCCCCTGCGCATGTCAGCCGCACGCCAGAGACTGGCATAATTGTGGCTTGCTATGCGTGAAAACCTGGCCAAGATGCGCATCCACAACCCAAACAGGGGCGGGGGAAGCTATAGGCCTGGCCTACAGAATGTCTTCTAAGACTATGGGAACAATTTTCTTTCATTCATCAGGAAAGCAGGCAACAAACAGGGTGCCACCATTACAGTTCGGTAGGATTGGCAGGCAGGAACTGCAGGGTTGCAGCCATTTCTCTGTCTCTGGCCTGGCCCTTCCTCACAGCTCAGAGAATAATCCTCTACTTTCATGCAAAAGATCCTATTTAAATATGACATTGTCCATTTAAGGCACTTAAGCTATAGAATAGTCTTATTTATTATTTATTTGGAATTTTTGTATGCCGTCCCATTCGCATAAGCCTCGGGATGGCTTCCAACATATAAATAAATATCTATACAAATACATAAATTTAAAATCTGGAGACATCCTGGCAATAATTTAAAACCAATACATAAAATAAAATAGTCTTCCTCAGACTGGTCCATAAAAGCCTCAGAAGAGCCCTGCTAGATCAGATGAAGGCCTACGTAGCCCATCAGCAGCACCAGCCAAATCAGCTGTCCACAGGATCCCCTAAGCAGGATGGAAGTGCAACAGCACCCCATCCATGTTCCACATGCATGCTGCCTCTGCTACTGGCTTCCCTCCACATGGTTTTGACTCCAACTCCCATCCTCTGCTGCCAGCATGGTCAATGTTCAAGCATGCTGGGACTTAATACTGGGAAGGCCGCCACAGATGAAAAACCCAAATTTTGGCAAGCCTCACTGTCATCCCTGGGAAGTGGGATGGGGGGAATCATAGGACACCTCTAAAGATGCTTAAACTCAAATTTGGCCAAGTTGGCAAGAGAATAGAGTTTCAAAGTGGCAGGACAGTGGCTGAGAGAACATAGATTTGTGTGCTTGTAGATGTTAATATAGCATGAGACTTTTACTGTTCAGACAGAACTTTCTGGCAAAGCGGGAGATGGAAGGGCTGCCTTTGGGTGGTACCTTTCCAACCTGTTGAAGATGGATCACAGGAAACACACACACACATATTCTGGATCCAAAAAGCTATCTTAGACAACCGAAAGTCCTTGTACGCACCAACTCAGTTTTCTTGATGTCTTTTTGTTTGTTTGTTTGTTTAATTATTGGTTTTCTTAGAGGGGAAAAATAATAGCTTTCAACAAAGTATTCCCAAGGCAGGAAACAACCATCTGATCCATAAAATAACAATCAGGCAATCAATAAAACAATCAAATAACAATCATAAACAATAAAGACAGTCCAATAAAAATTCGGGATGGCACTGGAATGCAGGGACTGAAGCGCCAACAAGGATAGTCAGCAGTCAGCTAGAATGTGAATAGTTTTGAGGGCCTTCCAAAGCTGACCAGCATGCAAGATCCCCCCGCGCCCCCCCCCATGTCTGTAGGAAATGCTTCCCCAACTCAGTCACATGGCTGGCATTTCACCAAACTGCTTTCCAGCACCGCCATACAAAACAGAGTGCAGAGAGTACAGCTGGAGCGCTTACTCTTGCAAGGGGAGCTAATTTACCCTTGTGTGCCGGTGATCCCTTTTTGGCCTCCGAAGGATCTACCCGCAGGTAATTCAGAAATATTTGTGGACATCCATAAAATGGATCTGGTTTTGTCAGCCTTCACCTAGAAAAAGGGCCTTTGCTAACATATCTGTGTTAAGTGAAAGGAGTAGGTTGCATCACTGAGACAGAAAGATGGTTCAGGGACTTTCAAGAGAATATACACCCCTCTTGAAAGGCAAGGAAATGGAGGTAAGGCCATTACTGTCTCCTGATAACCCACTCTAATGGGTGCTTGTGAACTAGTAGGGGCTGTTCCCATTAAATTCCTGCATTATCAGTGCATTACTTGACAGAGCAAAGATTAATTGTGGACTTTTTCAAGCCAATTCATTCCTTTTGCCAATCCATCTCTACCTATTATGCACACCTCTTTAGCTTCTCCGTCAATTTTTGCAATTCCAGGGATCTTGGCTAGATCCGGCTGTCAGTACATTGACCTATCAAGTGACCATCGGTTTGGTTTGATGAAGTAGGCAGGGTACCTTTGGGAGCTGGGTTAAGGTTGGGTTTCGGGGAGGTGGAAGACCGGCAAATGCAATGCAGAGCCCGGAAGAAGGAACAATAAATCAAGAGTTTCTGCCTCTAGAGTGAACTTGATAAAGACTGTTGAACTGTCCATCATTGTCATTTGTGTATTCATTTTATGTATGCATGTATGCATATGTCACCCATATTTTGAGACGGAAATTTTGGAGCAATGAGCAATAGAAAATGCATCACATAAAAGAATAAAAAGACCAATAAAATTGTCTCGATAAAACCGAACCATGCTTGATGCAGTGTGTGTAAGCAAGGATGAAGAGTGATGTGATCCGTCAGAGCTTGTGGGTCTCCCATAAGCCCCATCCAGAGTAGCCAATAGCCAGGGATGATGGGAGTTGAAGTCCAGCAACATCTGGCTAGTCACTGATTCCTACAGTCCTGCTTTAACCTTTGGAATGGGGATTGAATGGCACTCATTAAAGAAGGAGAATTAACTATCTGAACTCAGGTACTTTAGCTTAGAAAAAGTGGCATGTGATCCTGTTATGGGAGGAAACTTGTCCATGAGGCCCTTCCTGTTGTTATTGTTCTCCCAGAAAATTGAAATTGGGGTTGATCAAAACGGTCAGTTGTGGTTCCCTCCAGTTTCTTATTTTCCCAGCCTTAGCTTGTTTCATCTCAAACAACACAATACCCTTCTCTAAATCTGTAAGAACATTTGTATGCATTTTGCCCCTTTCTCCATTCCTGTGCATTTTTTCCCATTAGAGAAATCCATTGCACCATTTTGAGAAATGCAAATTCCAACAAAAACTGCCAATTAAGTAAATGTGGAGCATTAATTAATTTATTGCATTTCCATAGTGCCCTATAGCAGAAGCTCTCTGGGAGGTTCACAACAATAAAGCCATAAAATACAACACCATTAAATACAATATAACGTTTTCAGGCTGAAAATGACTGCATAAATGAAAATAATAACCACACAGAACCTTGCAGCAGTGCAACTTTTAAACTACAGTCCTGGTTTTAATATAGAAACTGGGAAACTACAAAGCAAACAGAACTCATTGCATTGGCATCCCTTACCAGTACCCTGGCCGATTCAGGACAGACCTCATCCAGTGCTTCGTCACCACCTTCTCTGCCACAAGGTGCATCAAAGGCCATTCGCTCTGATGGACAAGTTTACCAAGGCCAGCAGGTGCCGATAGCTGTATGGAACCTCCAGGCTTGGCGACAACATGCCCGTGGGTGACCAGCTGGCTCAGAAGAAGCCTCGTGTCCTCAGGTTCTCCTGACCAGCTCTCCAGGGGCCTCTGGGAGTTGGACGAGATGCAGCAATGTAAGATCCAGCAGGCGCTTGCATTGTTAAAAAATGCGTAGTCCATATTTCATAGCCCAATGTCTCGTTTAGGGATGGACATAGACGACAGATTTGCTATCTTCACCTTTCTTTAAATGAACAAAAACTCTTGAGTTCTTCTTTTGGTGCAGTGCACAATTTTCATCTTTCCCTGGAAAGATCTTATCAAAATCAAATCGAGCCAAATTCTCATCTATTCACAGGACTAAATTCAACAACGTACCCCCTTTTATTTAAAATGAGCTAAACCCTATTATTAGGGAATTAACAATAATGTGATATTGCAAGGTTTTCAGTCCTAACATATTTTCTCATTGTCTCTCTGATATGCCATTGTTTTAGGCATCGGAGAAGGAGGAGGAGGAGGAAACGGAGTCCGCTCCACTCCACTCCATTCCATTCTGGCTTTTAAGCTATCCTCTTGCAAAGGGGGTCATGAATTCCAGGTTCACCCCGTCATCATTGGACCCCAAAGCTCTTCCTGTATTGTATCATGTCAAATCACAGGTGGGGGAGTTCATCTTTCAATGCCACTCTGAAAAAAATACTAAAAAATAATTGTTCCCCCACAAAAAAAACCCCACATACACTCACACCTTAGTTTCAACTCCTCTCCAATACATAGAAACAGAGCAAGTCAGAAGGGGTCTGCCAGGCCATCCAGTCTGACCCCTGGCTCCAGCTGGCTCCACTCACATGCCCACCATGTGCATATCCAGCCTGTCCTTGAACACCCGCACCGATGGGGCCTCATTGACCTCCCATGGAAGCCCATTCCACACCCTGGGGGTCCTAACTGTCAGGAAGTGCTTCCTGGCATCCAAATGGAGCCTTGGCTCCCTGAGCTTTGCTCCCCTGGAGCGCGTCCTGCCTTCCTCTGCAGGGGAGAACAGGCCTCTCCCCATCTCCATGTGACACCCCCTCACATGCCTGTATGTTGCCAAGAGATCCCCTCTGAGTCTCCTCTTCTCCAAGCTGAAGAGACCCAGTTCCCTCAGTCTCGCCTCACACGGCATCCCCTGCAAACCAGCCACCAGCCTTGTGGCCCTACGCTGCACTGACTCCAACCTGGCTATATCCTTCCTGTAATGAGGGGCCCAAAACTGAACAAAATACTCCAGCACCAGCTTTCTGAGACAACAGGATGGCGTTCAATGTGGAGAAGTGCAAGGTCTTGCACTTGGGGCATAGGAATAGCTGTCATAAGTACAGGTTAGGGGACAAGTGGCTGGAGAGCAGCACTTGTGAAAGGGACCTCGGGGTACTGGTTGACCGCAGGCTAAACATGAGTCAGCAGTGTGATGCGGTGGTCAAGAGGGCGAATGCCACCCTTGGTTGCATAGCCAGAAGTGTGGCTTCTAGATCGAGAGAGGTATTACTACCACTCTACATGACTCTGGTGCGCCCGCAACTGGAGTATTGTGTTCAGTTTTGGGCCCCTCATTACAGAAAGGATATAGCCAGGTTGGAGTCAGTGCAGCGTAGGGCCACAAGGATGGTGGCTGGTTTGCAGGGGATGGGGTATGAGGCGAGACTGAGGGAACTGGGTCTCTTCAGCCTGGAGAAGAGGAGACTCAGAGGGGATATGTTGGCAACATATAGGTATGTGAGGGGCTGTCACATGGAGATGGGGAGAGGCCTGTTCTCCCCTGCAGAGGAAGGCAGGACACGCTCCAATGGAGCAAAGCTCAGGGAGCCAAGGTTCAATTTGGATGCCAGGAAGCACTTCCTGACAGTTAGGACCCCGAGGGTGTGGAATGGGCTTCCACGGGAGGTTGTTGAGGCCCCATCGGTGAGGGTGTTCAAAGATAGGCTGGACATGCACATGGTGGGCATGTCATGAGCGGAGCCGGCTGGTGCCGGAGGTCAGACTAGATGGCCCAGGAGGCCCCTTCTGACTCGCTCTGTTTCTATGTTTCTATGTTTCTTCCAGCATTTATGTATTTCTTGATTTATTGGGAGGGTGCATGTATCCCCCCCCCCCATATGGAGTTTGGAGTACACTCCAGGAACAGTTTTAATCACATGACCAGCCATTTGTCTGGGCTGCGCTTATTGTGCTAAGTTTTGCTTGAACTGCTGGGGAACTTAACTTGTGCAGCAGTGTCCTTAAGATCGCAGCCTTAGTCACCTTCAGGCCAGCAGGGAGTGGGCCATCTCCTTGAGGACCGAAAGGGTCAACCCATCATCGCGCTGGTACAGCTGCAGCACTGAGGGGAGGGAGGAAGAAAACTAATTATGACTGATAAATAGAAGGATCCTGTTGTGAGCAATGTCATTGCACTCACCTTTTCCACAGTCCCCTCTTTCCAGCTGTGTAATTAATTAGTACATTGGAAGTGCTTCATTCTCTCTGATCTACAGGTTGACCTTGCACCTTTCTGTGCTTGTCCCAGATTGTGATTGTAGGAGCCTTTGTGCCCCCCTTCCAGTGCACCAAGGCAGTGGGCCAGTGGACCATCCTGTCCCCCTCCCTGGAAGAGACTTTAGTGACACACGATGTGCTTCTTCTGTGTAGACCCCCCTTTGCCCATGCCCCATGGAACAGTCTTCATTGAATCTTGGCATCCAGATGCAAACCTCCCAGTTTTCAGCGGTGCAAATGGAGATGCCACCTCGCCAATGATACAGGGGCATGAAAGAGGAGAGTCTTCTCTTACTGGAAGAATCTTACTGATCTTCCCTTGGGAGCCTGGCAAAGCCCGGTTTCATTTGCCCGAACTGGTATCAGCCATGTGTCAGCACGTGGACTCAGCTTGGGAGGGGTATCTTGGGGTAAATGACGGCTGAAGAAGCTGCAGTCATGGCGATGGGAAAAATGTGAGCAAGGCCACCTACTTCCTCCCGCTGACCACCATTTCTCAACCAAGTGTAGGCTTTCATTTAAAAAGAAACAGCAAGGTCTGTGTGGATTGGCTGCAAAATGTATGTGTTCCTGGCATGGAGGAAGGTAAGGAATGGAGATAAATGTTCTAAAGATTTGTACACTTGACCCCCTTCCAGATAGGGAAGGGGTGCCTACAGGAAGGGCAGTGTAGGTGACCCACAAGTACAGACATCAGTGCTACCTCCCCCTACGCTGAGGACCATGTAGGCGACACTCAGGAGAATGCATTGCTTGTGTGTGTAGAAGGCCACACCAAGAGCACCCTATAGGTGAGGAGATGCCTTGCCCACTCAGGATCGCAATGGAGGTGCTTCCAGAGAACTCGTTCCTATGAGCGTCCCCTGGAGCGTGTGCCTCAAGGGAACGAGAAGGTCCTGGGCATTGCAGGTGTTGGACAGTGCTCACCCGCGTGGCCCTGGGAAGTCATGGAATTTGCGGTAGGCTTTGCATCCACTGCACTCACAAAAATAATGACTTTGGAGAAAATCCTTCTCTTTCCTTTCCTTTTCCATTTCAGGTTTCCTGCACGCACCCCCTTCACGGCTGCTCCTCCGTCATTTCATACCTGCTCAGGTGTTCCCGGCCAAGCAGGGATAATAAACTGCATGTGATACTTGGCAACCTCAGCAGCAAGAGACACAGTCATAGCAGGACCGGGGAGCTGCGTTCAAGATTCCCCATAGAAACAAAGCCACGGAGATCAATACCTGTCCTTCTCTCACACTCTCTCTCTTGTCCTAGTTTAGCTCACAGCATTGTTCTGGGAAGGGGCAGGGGGAGGAAAGTGTGGAAGAGGAAGAGGAAGAGAGCTCCTTAAGGTGACGAGCTCTCCAGAGGAAGGATAGGATAAGCTGTAATAAATGAACAGTGCAAAAGTAGGTGGCCCATCAGATTTAACAGCTATAAACATGAGATTCCACATAGAGCTGCAGACACCAAAGGACAGGGCGGTGTGTCTCTATATCTGTGGGAAGTTCTGTGGGAATTCACAAAGGCTGGACTGCTCTACTAGCCACCAGCTGAGATGAGTGCCTTGAATTTTGGCTCCCGGAGAACTGTCTGCTCTCCTTTCATGGATGAGCTGTCCTCAGCGTTGGTCGGGGAGGAAGTCTGAGAACTGCTGTTGATGGCCAGATTGTCCAGGAAATGGAAGACACATTCGGAGCTCTGACCGGGGTCAATTTTCTGTGGTTCTGCTCCTTTAAAGCAGGTATCCACATTTCCAAGCAAACCCGGGGCTGCCATGCCTGGGAGGATGCCCACATGACGCTCCCTTTTCTCCCCGCCCCCCTCCTTCCTTGGAGAGAGCAAACAGCAAAGCCCTGGAAGGATATTAATGTGCAAATTAGTGCAACCTGACTTGCTCCAGATTGCTACTTAGAATTTGCATATTAATAAATGGGATTTTTCTTTCTTTCTTTCTTTTTTTTAAACTGACAACATTTAGAAGATCAAGAAGGGCAGAGATTAGAAAGCAGAGGGAATCAACATTTTTTTAAGTGTTTCCTTCCTAGCTCCTTTGCCTTCCTTTCTGCACCCCCATAATAGATCTTTATGCTGAAGTTGCACATAAATAGATTAAAAAGCCCAACGTGAGTGGAATGAGGCAGACTTGTGTTCTTTGGGGCATGAGTCACAAACAGTGAAATCCCAGAGGGCTTCCCCAAGTGTTTCGGATGAAGATGGGTTGGATTTTTGGAGAAGAATCCACTAGCAAACTCTGCTGCGTGTGCCTTGGTCAAATACAGCGGAAAATACTCCAACGTTTTCTGGTTTTGACAAGAACGTGTGGGGTGTTGAGGGGCTTGAATGAGGAGCTTCAGCATCTGACATTGGGACCTTCCCTGCTGCGTTTTATTCTGTTTTGTCTTACTGTTAAACCATCCCAAGGCCACAGTAAGGGGCTAAAAAAGTTTTAAACAAATAAATAACACGTTTGTTTGTTTGGATATTCTTATCCCATCCATTGCAGTTTGAACGGCTGACAATATAAAACTCCTAATAAATGTATCAATCAGCAACAACAATCTTCTTCAGTAGTGGTGTTCACAGAGAACCCAGGTTATTCTGGGTGCAGCAAACACAGGATTACGTAGCAAGTCTCTGAGAGGGGTGGAGAGCGTGTGGCCTGTGGGATGACCAAGCTTAGCTTTTGAGCAATAAAGCCTAGCTTTGGCCTGGGCAAAAATGAGGTATCCTTCAGCTTGGCAGGCTTGGAAACCTCACTCATCAAGACGTTAGACCTGGACTTTACTGCTGTTCTTAAACAGGAATGGCATAACCTGAAATGTCCGTCTCCACTTAGCCCAACGCTATCTGGTGAATAAACAACACAATGATATCCCTACATGGACTCCACACCATCTGCCCTTCACAACACACACACACACACACACACACAAAAGCGGCATGGCAAAGAGCTGCTTCCGAGTACAACTGTTCGCAGCTTGGAAAACTTTATATTTTCCCAGTGTTTTAAGATTGGACCGTTTTAATATGGGTTTTATTATTGATTCTAGGATGCTGTGTTTTATTTCATGTTGTCTTATTTTTAAACCATCCCGAGACCACAGAAAGGGACACATCTAGAAAGTTGAAATAATTAAGTAAACAAATAAGTTTAAAGTTTCCAGGTATCTTTGGATTTTGGGAGCAAAGGCTATTTGCATACGACATGGCTTTGGTTTCTTTTGCACACCGACTGGGCAATGCATCTTGCTCCCCTTTTTAACCATAGTCAATAAAATTCCACACAATAATGAGGCATGTTTTGAGAAGGGCTGCTGCAGAGCCATAATCACGTAAGGTCTGAGATATGGAGCCATTTTGTATGACTTCTGGTGTCTGCGGGATGTGTCGGGTGCTTAGGATAGCCTGTCATGGTGGGTGGGGCGGGGGGGAGCGTGCTTGGACGAGATGATCTACAGAACCCAGATCGTTCAACAGTTCCTTGATCCTATCTGGACAAAGGGGCTTGCTGCTGATTGTGATATTAAAGGGAGGGGGCAGCCAGAGCCAGTCATTCATAACAAGACGCTTTTAAGATATATTCCCTGTCTGAGTTAATTACTTGTCACATTTGTCTTGGGGAGAGGAGACTGGCAGAGAGCTGGAGGGGTGTGTGTGTGTGTGTGTGTGTGTGTGGAATCTCTCTGTGTTGTGCTCATTCGGACATGCTTGCTTGTATGCAGAGGGTCTCTTTTTCCGGATTGGATTTGTCCCCGCGATTGACCATGGCTTAGCTTTGCTTTAGAAATGGGCTTGCGTCACACTGAAATTCTCACTGAGAGAATTGTGCACTCCTGGCATAACAGAATAGCCTCCTTACCATTGAGGCCTCTCAGAAGTCCAGCACATTCTTAAATTGGGGATTTCAGAACTGGGGAAAAGGCCGTCCCAGGGAGTCAAAGAGCTGTGGGAACACGGTCCTTGTAGTCTGCAGCAAAGTCTGTGGAGAGCCAAGGAACACTCTCCATCTCTCCAAGGATCCAGTTTTAACACACAGTGTAGCTAGTCTAAAATTAAACCAGCCCTGAAGTTAGACCATTTCCGCTCCACCCTAAAAATGCAAACAGGGTGTTTGGGTCCTTGCTCTGGACTCCAGAGCAGCCTTCTCTAACTTGACATGGTCGAGACATAGAAAGCTTCAACTCCCCTCAGCCTCAGCCAGCATGGGCAGTGGGCAAGGACGCTAGGAGTTATATATTTTGTTTCTGTTGTGAGCTGCCCTGAGGCTTTGTTGCAATGGGGGCGACATAAACATGTTTTAAATAAATGAATAAATAAATAGTCTCTAATAGCTAGATGGTGGAGAAAGTAGAGGGGAATGTTTCTCCCTCTCCCATGACACTTGAACCCAGGATCATCCTATGAAGCTGATGGGTGGGAGGTTTAGAACAGATAAAAGGAAGTTTTTTTCACACAGCATATAGAATTCCTTGACGGGGTGACGGCTGCCAATCTGGATGACTTTAGAAGAGGATTGGACAGATTCGTGGAGGAGGAGGCTATCAGTGGCCATGGGCTGCCTCCTTTGCCAGAGGTGGCCTGCCTTCATTCACCAGTTGCTGAGGAGCTTGGGCAGGAGGAGGTCTTGCATCCATCCTGCTGGGGGGATCCTGTGGGTGGCTGCTTTGCCGCCGTGTGGATGGAGTGCTGGACTGGATGGACCTGGGGTCTGATCCCGCAGGGCTTTTCTTCCCAGGTTTTGGAATGCTACAGTACTGTGATGCTCTTCTGCATCCCTATAGGAGCACAGCCAGCCACGAAATCCAGTCTATACCGGATGGTCAGTGTGCATATGCCTCTAAACCTGTTCTGCCTCTAGCAAAGCTCCGTGGGTTATTGGGCAAGTGCCAAACAGGGAGAACAGCACTGGATTCCTTGAGTGTCTCTTTTTTCCTGATGCAGAGCTGCTGAACCTCAGCCTGGGGGTCAGATCTGGCCCACGGGGAGCCCCAAACAGGCCTTCCAAGTTTCCCCAGAAAGCCGTGCACTTTCCCTGTAGTCACACCCCCTCCTTCAACCACAGAAAGCTTGCTGGCATCCTCGTTTTGTGCGTTCCCCTTTCCCCCACTCTTAAATGTCAAATTATCTCTCCTAAAGCTTTGCTACTGGCAACAAGACTCTTGATTTAAAATATACTGTTGTTTCGGGTATTTTGACCACCCCGCTACTTCAGTTCCCCTTTCCCTTTAGCAACACCCCCAAGATCTCCCCTGAAACTGAATTCCCCTAGAATCAGCACCCTTCCTCTGCGAAGCTACCTGGCCCTAGAGCTTCTGCCCAGCTCCATGCCCAAACAAACAAACACTGCCACATAGACCTCCTAGTCAAGCCAGAAGGAATACAGCCAGCCCCCACCCAGGCACCCCAGCGGTGTTCTAGCAAGACCCCCTCAGCCTCCACATGCGAGCCACAATGTCCTGTGCATACGGTCCATGTTCGTGAGGGATTATCTCAATATCCCAGGCAAACTGCAGAAGAAACCCGAAGATGTCTGATGATAGCCAGGTTCCTGCAAGGAACCCATTTTTGTCAGAAAGAACAACTACTGGTTGTGTGAAGGTTTGGGGGGCCTCTTAAGCTGGAGTAAGTAGCAACAGGACATGGCTAACCCCTGCTTCTAACATTATCTCTGCAAGACAAGGGATCTCAGTGCCACATGGCAATGAGCATTGAAGCAAAAGGGCTTCCACACTCTGCTTACCAGCTGATATATGGAGCTCATTGTCACCAGACCTGGTCTCACCCACTGGCATAGCCTGCGAGAAGCCAGGCACAGGGACAGATGGACCTTGGACTGGACTCTAAGGGAACGGGCGACTGATCCTGCTCCTCAACCTTCCCCTCTCCTCTAAGCAACCCCTGTCCTGACCTGATTCTCGGGTGGGTTCACAGCCTTTGTGCATCTTTCCACACTCCTGTTCCAAATAGTTGAAAGGCCTCTCCTAATGCTGGAAGTGAGAGCTTTAATCTAAAATAGCCTGGCATTTTTCTCCCCCACCCCTGCCGCTCTTTCTGCTCTCAGGCCAAGAAGGCATCTTCAAAATTCAGTTTGGTCCCTGGGCAGGCACCCGTGCATGATGGGAAAGCAGTCCTTGGCCTGGAACGTCCCAGTGCCAAACTGCTGATGCTGCTGAATAGAGGAAGGGTGTGGTCTCTTCCCCGGTTTGTGGCTTCCCTAGAGAAACCCACTCAGAGGTTTCTGGGGCCTTGCAGAAGAAGCCTGCCATGCCTCTTCTTTCCCTCGGAGAGTCCACCTTCTTGCTGTCCTCGTCGCCAGGTGCTACTGCTTCTCCTCCTCCTCCTCTTCTTCTTAATTGCTTCCCTTTGCATACTTGATAGGTAGAGAGCAAAGGTGCAGGTTGGTCATGGCTTCTCTTTGCAAGAGGCGGGTGACTCCCATATCCGTGGGGCAGCTTACCCATTGCAGCTTTTATCCTGAGTGTTATAGGAGCAATCCATGGTGTTTCATGGTGGTGAAGCTGTCTTAGGGAATGGATTTCAGCACCTCGGACAGCGTCCATGAGGCTTAGGATATAGGAGGCAGTGGATATAGAGTGGGAGACACATCAGGGTCTTACCCAATATGTGATCCATTGGCACTTTTGGATCCTGGGAAAACACCATCCATACCTTCGTGGGCCCCACGGGAGAGAGAATGAGGTTAGCAGCTTAGAATGCACAGCTCTCCCCTCCACCTTAAAGAAAAAAATCTTGCCTCGCCCACCCCTGCCTTTGCTGCCAGCCCATTTATCACTTAGGGAACATAAATAATTGAAAAGAATAGTACATAAAATTAATTGCGGAAAACACAGGCTTTTAAATTCTCATCTGCATTTTCTTTACAGCAAAAAGAAAAAAAGAAAGCAGCAAAAAATAAAGGCAAGAGAGGATCCCTGGGCGCTCTCTCCCCACTCGCTCTTTTTGGTAAAGTCTCTCCCAGTCGGGCTTTGTGCAGCTGCAAACGAATTAGCTGCGAGAGTCTGCAGCCCCATCCATCCTGCTAAGATGTTCTTATTCGGGGCCCATAGATCTTTATCCTATGAAAACATTAATTGAATATTTATTGATGAACACTGGAGAGGGAAGGAGAGAGAGAGAGAAACGTGTGCAATGCAGGTCGGGCATGGGAAGAAGTGGGGCGGGGGGAGGGGTACCTTAAGGAGGACTCCCCCAAGCTCCCCTTGGAAATGATGAGTTGCAGTTGTTGCATTCCTCAGTTCCCATTCATTTCAATGGGACGCCCTGGGTAACTTTTAGGTAGATTGTGCAGTTGGAGATGACGCACCAACCCTGTTGACTTTGATGCATTACACACTCTGTCCTCCTGGTGCATACAATCACAGCACACAGAAATAAATAGTTTTCTTCTTTAGAACAACACAAAAACAATGAGCATTTTTAGGTTGCTCCTGAAAACATGGTTGGTAGTGTGGGGTTTATGGCAGATAACAACATGCTTCTGTTGGTAGTTACATTTGGGAGGAAGAAGAGTCCAAGAATGAAGAATTAGAAAAATATCAGTAGAATTGTTGTTGCTGTTGTTGTTATAAATGGAAATACGTTCCTAATTTATGTTTGGATGAAGAGATGGATGCATGGCACCAAAATGGAAGTTCAGTTGCAGTGAATCTCTCAATGGTGCTGGTGGTGGGGTGGAGAATGAACAAGGAAAGGTCGTCTCCTCGTGCCTTCAGGCATCTTCACAACCTGGTCGCCTTCAAACGTCTGGATTTGCTGGCCATGTTGACCTCTGCTGGCTCAGTCTGGTGGGAGCCGTGGTCCAGCAACACCTGTAGGACACTGAGGTCAAAGGAGGCCTAGGAACATCTGGCTCGCCACTGTGTAAGACACAATGCTGGACTGGAAGGAAGTGCGCCTGGGCCAGAGAGAGTGAGGCCAATGTTCTTCTGAACCCTTTGTTCATCACAGAGCTTGCTTGCTTGCTTGCTTGCTTGCTTGCTTGCTTGCTTTCTTTCTTTCTTTCTTTCTTTCTTTCTTTCTTTCTTTCTTTCTT
>JAIXND010000762.1:725933-793639 GCA_023646645.1 Varanus salvator macromaculatus | reverse complement strand
CTTTCTTTCTTTCTTTCTTTCTTTCTTTCTTTCTTTCTTTCTTTCTTTCTTTCTAGTGCATCTACTGCTCGTGCTGAACCACACTTTCTTCCATCCGTCTGTCCTTCTTGAGAGAGCAAGTGTGTGAAAGCCCTCTGAGAAGATGCAACTCTTGCACCTGTTGCCAGGTACAAGAGGAGCAGACCTTTCAAAAGCACTGGCCAAATGTGCAGGTGGCTTTGGGGAGAGGCCCTAGCTCAGCAGTTGGAGAATGCCGGTGGCTTGTTCTGGATCACATGTGCTGCATGCCAATCATCCCTGATTCAGTCCTTGGTGTCTTTGGGTAGGAAAGACAGGTAGGAAAAACCACACACACACACACAAAAGCCACATAGGTCTGTCTGTATGTCTGTCTGTCTGTCTGTCTCTGTCTCTGTCTCTGTCTCTCTCTGTCTCTCTCTGTCTCTCTCTCTCTCTCACACACGCACTCTTAATTTCTATACTGTCCAACCATCAAAGCTCTCTGGGAAGTTCAGAACAGCATATTTAAAAAACAATATAAAATACATCATTAAAGCAGATTTAAACCTCATGAAAGCTAACAATGCAAAATGTCAAACCATCTTTTGAAAAGAAAACAAACCAGAATAAGTTGAGAAGACCCTATTAAACCCTATCTAAAAATCAGAGGGCCCCAGTAATTAAGGTCCTGTAGTGGAGGATGGTCTTTACCTGGCACCAAAGATAGCAAAGCTGGTGCCAGGTGTGCCTCAGTGGGGAGCTCATTCCATAACTGAAAAGGCTCTTCTCCTTGTTCCATCATTTGGGCCTCCCTGGGAGAGGAAGCCCCCAGAACTTGATCCTGGTGTCCAAATAGATAAAGGTCAGGAGAGATGTTCAGCCAGGTATCATGGTCTGAAGCCCTGTAAAGCTCTACAGGTTGAAACTTGACATGAATTGGGCCCAGAAGCCTATAGGCAGCCAGTGCAAATGGGCCAGAATATCCAGGATTGGACCACAAATTGACCAGTAGGAGGCAGCTTTTTATGTCACCGTTGGGAAAAGGCAGCGGCTCGGTGGTACCCCTGCTTTGCATGCACCATCCTAGGCTTAGGGGTAGGGCTTGGAAGCAGCCCTGCCTGAAACCTGGAGTGCCATATTGAGCTAGCGGGGCCGAGGGGGTGAGGAAGGAATGCAGCAGCTTCCAATCCCACTATTGGCACCGTCCTCCAAATGGGGAGCTCACTCACGGATGGAACCTGAGGAGTCCAAATTTAGCCTGCTGCATGGGGAAGATCTCCAGGAGGGGGATGTGAGGGCAAACCGCCCCGTAGATTTCCAACCCTTTGCTGAAAGCTTTCTTAGAAAAGCAACCGAAGAAGGACATCTGCGGCCTTGGCAGAAATTGATTCTAAAGATGTGAAGGGCTTATTTTAGAACTGAAAGCTGGGAGCCCAGCCCTGCCCTTAATGGAGCACGAAAAAGGAAAGAAATATGAGTTAATGGAGCTGTGGTGGTCGGAGAGTTTGAAACAAGAGGTTTTCATTGGGATATTGATCGTTGTTGGGCTGGGTATTTTTTTTTAATTCGTTTTGTGGCTATACTTAACCTCAATCCTGGGAGGAAAAGAAGTGTTCTTGAGGACAAGGGAGCATCAATACCCACCTCTTCCAAAATGGGCTATTTAGCTTTTTTCCTTCTTTCTTTTTTGGCACGGCAACAGAGGCTTATTGGCATGTATGTATCTGTGTGGGGGAGGGGATCTTGATAAATTCAGATACCAAATGGAAGTTCATAAGACTGAATGCCCTCCCATAACAAAGTTGGACCATAAGGAAGGCTGAGCACCAAAGAATTGAGGCCTTTGAATCGTGCTGCTGGAGGGGACTCCTGCGAGTCCCTTGGACCGCAAGGCGATCAAACAGGTCATTCCTAGAGGAGGCTGCTCTTTACAAAGCCAGATACTGAAGATGAAACTCAAATACTTTGGCCACCTAATGAGAAGGAAGGACTCCCTGGAGAAGAGCCCAATGCTGGGAACAATAGATGGCAAAAGAAGGAGGGGACGGCAGAGGATGAGGTGGCTGGATGGATCACTGGGGTGGTGGGTGTGGGCTTGGGTGGACTCTGAGGATGGTGGAGGACAGGAAGGCCTGGAGGAGTGTTGTCCATGGGGTTGTGATAGGTTAGACATGACTTCGCGACTAACAACAAAAAAGCTAAGCAAAGAAAAAGGCAAGAGTGGAACCGACGTACATGGGTGTAAGCTTGACTACAAATAAAATCGAGCTTCTTGATCATGGCAGGGATTTTCAAGCATCCCCCTCCACCTAGCTGGTTCTTTGGCATCCTTCCTGGAAGGCCGGTGGCATTGGGGTGGTCCCAATTCCTCCTGTCTACATTGGAAGGAGTGGGCCCAAAAAGGGTTCTTTGAGAATCTGAGCATCCAGTTTTACACAGATCTCTTCCCCCTGCATAACCAACATGGCTTGGGGTAGGAGATGGATGCAGTCTCCAAAAGTCATATACAAATGTTGGGGACGGTTCCTTGGAGCACAGTAAATCCTACAGAAGCAATGGAAAGGCAAGGAGAGAAAGAGGGAGAAATCCTTCAAATATACTTAAAAGATGTGTGCCAAATATTCCCGTAGGTTTGTTGTTTGTTACACATAGTGTAGCGCCTATGCTGGACCCAGCTGGCATTAACAACTTTTGATCTTTTGCCAACATCCTCTCTTTGGGCAAGGTGATCGAGCAGTTTGTGGCTGGGCAGCTTCAGACTCCGCTGGAGGATTATCTAGATCCATTTCATTTGGGCTTCAGGACTGTTTTGGGGATAGGAATTTCCTTCATTGCCCTGTAGGATGACCTCCACCAGGAGAGAGACAGGCGGAGTGCAACCCTGTTGATTCTCCTGGACTTCTCAGCAGCTTTCAATACCATTGATCATGGCAGCCTTCTGGAGAGGTTAGGACTGGGAGTTGATGGCACTGCCTTGAGATGGTTCCACTTCTATCTGCCCAACTGTCTCCAGATGGTGGCACAGGGGGACTTTTGCTCCACGCATGGCCTTCGTGCCATGGAGTCCCACAGAACTCTTTTGTCCCCCATGCTCTTTAACGTCTACATGAAACAACTCAGAGAGGTCAGCAGGAGGTTTGGGCTGACGCTCTGGCTCTCATTTTCATCAAGTCCAGGTGAGGCAGTGGCTGTTCTGAACCAGTGTCTGAGCTTCGTAATGGACTGGATGTGGACCACTAAACCGGAGCTCAATCCAGAGACGATGGAGGTGCTGCTGGTGGGGAGGCCGTCTGTCCCACTGGGGAGTTTTCCACCTGTCCTGGACTGGGCTGCACTCCCCCTGAAGGACAAGGTTCTCAGCCTTGGGCGCTCCTGGATCCTGAGTTGTCAGTTGTTGCTCAGGTGGACTCGGTTCCCAGGAGTGCTTTATTCCAGCTTTGGCTGATCTATCAGCTGCATCCCTTCTTGGATGAGCAGAGCCCTGCCATGGTTATCTGCATGCTGGTAACCTTCCACTTGAGCTACTGCAACATGCTTTCTGTAGGCTGCCTCTGAAGACAGTCCAAGCATTGCAGCTTGTTCCACATCAGGCACCTGCTAACAAGGACCAGTGCTCGTGAGCACATCATGCCAGTCTATGGAGACTGCATGGCTTCCAGGAACCGTCAGGCCCCATTCATAGTGGCCACATTAGCACACAAGCCCTGAAAGCACCGGGGGCCGGGCTGTCTGAGCAAGTGCCTCTCTCCACCCTTTCCCTCCCATTCACTGCGGTCACCATCTGCAGCCCTCCTCTGGGTACCTCCCCTGAGTAAAGTGAGAGTGGAGAGGGCAAGGGGGAGGTCCTTCTCTTGCATTGGGTCCCAGTTACGGAATTCAATTCCGTATGAACCTAGGTTGGCACCATCACTACATTCTTCCAGATGCCACCTAAAAACATTTCTGATTTGAGGACTCTTTGGTGGGTGAATCTGTTGGTTTGTGATCCTAATGGATGCTTCCAAGGTTTAATGCTGTTGTGGTGAGCCAGCCTGAGCCAGCGCTGGATGTCAAGGACAACCACTGAGCCCCCTCCCACTCCTGATTGTGGGAAAGAAGCCGGCAGAGAACTGGCTGGGGAGGGTTCTCGGGAGGAGAACGTGACACCCCAGGAGGTGTGGACGCAAGGGCCCGTTGATGCACTCAGTGGCTGGACCAACTGGGGACTCAAGGGGGCCCGCTTCCACAGCACACTCCCCTCCAGAAACCAGCCCGGAAGGGTTCAGAAGCAGAGCTTTGGATGAAGGGGGTCAGAGTGTGGGGCAACTTTCTACTGGAGAGCGTGTTTCAGAGTTTGTGAATACTTTGTAGCTGCACGGAGTAAAGGCTTTTAATAACTGCTGAAGTGCTTGCCTCGGTTGGGAAGGGACACCTAGCTCAGGGCACAGACCCCGATCCAAAGGCAGAGAGGCAACCTGGCATCCTGTAAGCACCTCCTTTCACCGACTACACTTTCCTTTCCTGCTACTACTGGAAGGAAGTGCTATCAGGTCCCGAGGCAGCCAGCCCCTTTGCCTCTACGAAGTCTCGGGAGCCCTGCCTTCGGAAGTCCAGGCTCAGGTCTAGCTTACGGTCCCTAATTCAAGCCTTAAGAACTCCCCCTGGTCAACAGTGCATGGTTTCACATAAGTTCTTGTTGTTGTTAGTCGCAAAGTCATGTCTGACCCATCGCAACCCCATGGACAACATTCCTCCAGGCCTTCCTGTCCTCCACCATCCCCCGGAGTCCACCTAAGCTCATGCTGACTGCTTCAGTGACCCCATCCAGCCACCTCATCTTCTGCTGTCCCTTTCTTCTTTTGCCGTCAATTGTTCCCAGCATCAGGGTCTTCTCGAGGGAGTCCTTCCTTCTCATTAGGTGGCCAAAGTATGAGTTTCATCTTCAGTATCTAGCCTTCTAAAGAGCAGTCAGGGTTGATCTCCTCTAGGACTGACTGGTTTGATCGCCTTGCAGTCCAAGGGACTCACAGGAGTCTCCTCCAGCACCACAACTCAAATGCCTCAATCCTTCTGCGCTCAGCCTTCCTTATGGTCCAACTTTCACAGCCATCCAGTGCACCTGGGAAAACCATCGCCTTGACTATACGCACTTTTGTTGGCAGGATGATGTCTCTGCTTTTTAGTATGCTGTCTAGATTTGCCATACCTTTCCTCCCAAGGAGCAAGCATCTTTTAATTTCTTGGCTGCAGTCCCTGTTTTCAGTGATCTTGGAGTCAAGGAAAATAAAATCTGTCACTACCTCCATTTCTTCCCCATCTATTTGCCAGGAAGTGAGAGGACCGGATGCCATGATCTTAGTTTTCTTAATGTTGAGTTTCAGGCCAACTTTTGCGCTCTCCTCCTTCACCCGCATCAAGAGGCTCTTTAGTTCCTCTTCACTTTCTGCCATGAGAGTGGTATCATCTGCATATCTGTGGTTGTTGATAATTCTCCCAGCAATCATGATTCCAACTGGTGATTCATCTAGCCCTGCCTTTCTCATGATGTGCTCTGCATATAAGTTAAATAGGCAGGGCGACAGTATACAGCCTTGCCGAACTCTTTCTCAATTCTGAACCAATCGGTGGTTCCGTGTCCAGTTCTCACTGTTGCTTCTTGACCTGCATATAGGTTTCTCAAGAGACAAATAAGATTGTCTGGTACTCCCATCTCTTTAAGAACTTGCCACAATTTGTTGCGATCCACACGATCAAAGGCTTTAGCATAGTCAATGAGGTTTCATATATAAAGCATCCCAAAACCACAAGGGGTTCAGGGGGTTGTGGTGGGAATTCACAGGCAACGTGGACATCCCTGAAGATGTAATGAAAGTAGGATTGGCAAAGCTGAACATCATGAGCAAATTGGTGACAAAAAAGCTCTCCGATTATCTTCCAACATTGGCTTTAGCTTTTGTCAACAGTAGGCATAGTGTGTGTGCGTGTGCATGTGTGTATATAAACAAATGTACACTTATGTGATGCCTCCTGGACATAATGAATGGTGTGTGTGGGTTCTTTGCTGTGCATGGGATGCAGCGTTGTGCATGTATGGGATTCAATATTTGGTGTTCTGACCTTTGTCCACATCCACCAAAAGCACGGTCTTGCACGTCATTCAGGGAGCCCAGGGTTCAAACAGCCGCATGTACAAACTTTGTAAGTATTTCCTCAGGAGTTGGGTAAAACGCACACGCACTTCGGTGGCATCAGGAGTCCAATTGATTAGGACAAGGAACTGGAGTCATAGAACTTTGACTAATATATATCTGAGAGAAGAGTCATTTTCTAGTGAAATAATTATTGGGTTGAGTGAAATATTACCCAGAGGCAGCTATGGGGAAACGAAGCAAACTTCAGGGCTGCAAACCAGGCTCATAAAAACATAGCAAAGTACTTTCATTTGGAATGACTTTTTCAATAAACTTTTAAAACAGGAAGATATGAAGCTTAGGAAGTGTGATGTTGCCAGCATCCAATGCCGAGCGCTCGCAAATGTTATTCATAGCCGGACCCCAACTGGATATAATCTTTGATAGTCAAATGATTTCCTAGCAGTTGCCTCATTCCTCATCTACCTTCCTTTTGCCGAGTTCAGGTGGATGTTCATGATTTCGTTATGCATATGAATTAAGGTCAGAAGTTTAAAAAAATAATCTCAGCATTGGGTTATTATGGGCAAGCCGCTGCAGAATCCTGCCATGGTGGAGGTAGCAGGGAGTGTCTATGCGCAGACCATGGTCGTTCTTAGGGCTCGTTCCCACACACAGGGCTCGCTTTTCATAGGGGGATGATTTGCATGGGTGAACAATCCGTGAATCTCTCCCTGTTCTGTTTCATATGGCCCAGCGCCATCTTAAATCCTTTCAGTGGATCCAGCTGGAATGTACTGGGACAACTGGGGTGCGTGGATGCTGTTGAATGGTTCCCCCAACAGCTCGGGGGCTGCTTTTTGCAGATTCCCTCTCCCCCACCTTTGGAGAAGTCCCAAAGGAAGTCCACCACGATTTGCAAACTCTGCTCCTCAGCAAAGGCTGGAGAGAAATCAGTGGATGAAATGTAGCACTGGCATGCCTGCAACCATCCAGCTTCGCAGATTATAGTAATCCTGTGTAAGGAAGGGGGACTGCCATGATTACGGTTGCCTTCACACTTCCCCTGTGCCGAGGCCCTGAAAGACAATCTGTTCCAGCCGGTTAGCTGAGCTGTGCTGAGGCAGAAGAGAAGGTGTCTGAAACGCCAGCAGGTTAGTCCATGACTTGCGGCATCTTTCTCCTCCCTTTCTTGCCCCAACACTGCCCCCTCACCTGCAGCCTCAGAGATGCGGCTGTGGCAGTTCCATCCATGCTGGCTGTGAGGATGGTTCGAGGGTGGAGATCCACCTACAAAGGCCAGATAAATTTCTGCCTTCGCAGCTGGCCTTCCAGAAAGAGAGAAGGAAGGAAGGAAGGAAGGAAGGAAGGAAGGAAGGAAGAATACATGATTAATGTAACCTCCAGTAACCTTTGTACTTTGGTATGATTAAATTAGTGTACAAGTGCAGGAAGACTTTTCAAAATAGTGCATAAGTCTATGGAATCTGCAGGACTCAGAAGACGTGAGAATTCCTGCTTCAGGGTCACAGAAATCTAATGTTATCTGAATCCATTTTGGATTTCTCTGACATCTTTAGTTCACACTGGGGATACTTGGAAATTGGATCTTTGAAGTTTCTGATACAAACTGATCTGATTTACACCTGCACCTTTTGGACTAATGTGCAGATTGGAACTTAGTTATCCACTAGTTTCTATACTCCCCAAATGTTCCTTGGTGGAACTCTCCTGACAACTTTATCAAAAAAAACCCTGAGAAATGCATTGGCTTGAAGGGAAAAACACGTTGGAATTGGTTGCGCATTTTCATGCAGCTCTTCAAAATAGCAATGTGCAGGTTAAGGTGGGGGAAAGGCCGAATGAACTTATGGAGAAGGGAAGGATTTGCCGGTCCCGGCTAGACCCAAGCACTGACGCCTCACTCGTGGACCTGCAGCTTTCATGAATGTGAATGGGCCTGAGATGGCTCCTTGGAGATAACTCCCATTTCCATGCTTTTCCAGCAGCGTTAACTCGCCCATTCATCAGCCACTGATGCAGCATGTATAAGTTAAGTGGGGTGTGTCTGTGTGTCCGGGCACTTAGAGGGTGGCTGAAACAAGGGACGCACAGATTTTGTTAAATCCATTCAATCTACATTTTGCAGATTTTCAGCAGACTCCTGTCGTCCACCCATTGATGGAACTTCGTTCTGTGAAAACGTGTTCCTGTGCTTTCATGCAAAGTCTCATATGTGCAAATTTGCAGATCTAAAAACGAGCAAATCCCGCCCCCCCCCCTTGCAAAAAAATACACAAATCTCTCTGACTGTGTGCTGTCATGCTTTACTCTATGGGGTAAATATTTTGGTTGGCTTTTAAAATTATTTTTCAGCTTTCTTTGACAAGTATGTATGTGTACACTTCCAGAAAGTTAAAAAAGCTGGTTTGTACATTCATTCATCATTTCAATCCTTTTTATTCTGAGCTGTGGTCCGAAGGGGCAGCTTACAAAGAATCGATAATGAAACCGTGCCTGCCCCTGGGCATACGACCTAAAAAGAGACAAGACAAAAGGAAAGAGATCTGGCGGAAAGAGGAGAAAAGGGTGATGCTGACAGAGCGTGGGTCATCCGAAAGAGGTGGCACAGGATCGGAAAGTGTGGCGAGAGTTGGCCCATAGGATCAGTGATAGTCAGACATGCCTGAACAGCTGAACAACAACATTATAATTTATTATTTGTATCTTATTCTCTCTCTCTCTCTCTCTCTCTCTCTCTCTCTCCTTCCTCCAAAAATTCTAAGATGGCTTACAGGGCTCTCCTCTTGATTTTATCCTCACGACATCTCCATCTGCTAGGAAGAGAAGCAGTGATTTGTACAAGTCAGCCAGTGAGTCCCATGAATAAGTAGGGACTAGAACCTGGGTCACTGGAGCCCCCAGCCAACAGTTAAACCATTATAGAATCATAGAATAGTAGAGCTGGAACAGGCCATGAGTGCCATCAGGTCCAACCCCTGCTGTTGCAGGACACCAAGTCACACCATCCCACTCAGAGGGCTGCCCAGTTGCACCTTGAATGCCTCTAGTGTGGGAGAGCCCCCCACCTCTCCAGGCAGCTGGTCCCACTGCTGTATCGCCCTGACAGTGAGGAAGCTTTTCCTGATGTCCAGCCTGAATCTGGGCTGTTGCAACTTGAACTGATGATTCCGTGTCCTCCAGTCTGACATCAGCAAGAAGAGATTGTGACCTTCCTCTTTCTGACAGCCTTTGAGGTCCTTCTAGAGGGATATCATGACCCCTCAGTCTTCTCTTCTCAAGGCTGAACATAGGGCAGTGTTTCCAAGCCCTGGGTCATTTTTCTTGCCCTCCTCTGGATAACACTGATTGTCCATGGCCACTCTGGAACCAATCAGACACAAGTTTGCCAAGCATCCAATGTCCTTCTGGAAAGGACTGTTCTTTGCCAGTCCGTTCCCTGTTTCCTTCTTCTAGTCCACCATTTCTCTTCTCTGTATCATCTTCTTTGCCCGTCCCTTCAGGGCAAGACAGAAATCAATTTGGGTGGCAGCTGGAACCCTCCTTGAATCCAACTTTGCCTGACTGGCCTTGGCACAAGGTCATGCCAAGGCAGCACCAGGGTCACCCTTAATGAGCCAAACCAAGAAGGAGAGCCACTTTGATCAGTCTCAGTCCACCAGCCTAAACGTTGCGGGTGGGAGGCAGAAGTATCTTTCTCCCTGCGGTGGCTCAACGGGGCTTAGCAGGAGGGTTGCAGGATGTGGCAAAGGGTTGCTTCCATTCAGGCCCTAATTTGCGGCGTCAGAGTAACCCATTATCAAGGCAATTAAATTTAAAGAGATGGCAGTAAATGCTACCATACAGAAGACATCAAGCATCATTAAAATGTAAATGGAAGACAGGCTTAATGAGGAAAGGGAGGATGGTTACCCAGAATCCTCGTCAGCATAGCTTTCTCCTTCCTGCTTCTTGCTGTGTTGAAACTAGAAACCATTATGTTGACAATTACCGGGATGGTTACAAATAACATTGCGATATAAGATCACATTGGATATCCTTTGCAAGGGATGCTCAAGGAAGCTGGTTGGGGAGCCAAGATCTTGCTGATTGGCTCAGGTTTAGCCTCCCAGTCTCTGGCCCATCAGCTCAGCATTGGTTTTGACTTGCTTTGATGCATTTTGTCCGGTGCACCAAGGTTAATTTGCATACAGTTTGGCTGGACTTTGCACAATGTATATAATTTAGGCCGAAATTTGTGCCATTTGCATAAATTCTGGCCGCCATTTGTACCCATTGGCAGCCACAAATTGCAGTCAATCTTTACACAGTTTCCCTGTCTTTGAAAAAATATGTAAATTGCAGCTTGCTTCAGGAGAAAGGAAAGGAACGGAACGGAAGGCCTGTTTTTGGCCCTTGAGTTGATGAGGTATTGCAAGTCCATTAAATCCAAATGGCTTGAGTTTCTTGTTGTTTCTCTTCCTAGTATGATGGTCACTACTTAAGAGGCCCATGGTAGCAACCAACCACATGTTTCCAAGGAGCACCCCTTTCTTATATTGCATGGCATGACCAAAGGCACCAACTGCACATTTACTCTGTGAGGAGAGGTCCACATCAGGAGACTAATTTACAAAACCAGTTAAACCAATTCAAGCAGAAGAGGTCTCCCAACGTGTCTGTGCTTAGAACCAACATACTTCCAAGTTCATCTGCTTCCAGATGGCAAGAGAAAATCTAGATTACATGTACTGAAAATGAAAGGCAGCAAACCCCACTCGTCTGGGATATACCCAGTAGGTAGGGCATTTGTGGAACATGCAGACAAGGCTGAAGGAAAAGTAGATTTGTTAGTTTCCCACATAATTAAAGAGTATCCAAAGAATCTCCACTTCAGTTTGTGCAATATGGGCCCACTTTGTTCTGGTTGATTTTAATGGGATTGGAAAACACTTTATATTTCTTGTCCTCAAGACACAGAAAGTATGCCAGTGGCATTTTTTTAAAGGATACAAAGAAGGATTAAGGAGGCTTAGATCCTGAGAGCTTTCATTCATCCCACTATCATCACACACACACACACACACACACACACACACACACACACACCACCACCACCACCACCACCACTTTTCCTTGCAGGACTGAGAATCCCCATATGGAATCTGCAAACAGAAAGTTGGTTTGCATCCAGTTTCTCTGACTCACTAAACTGCGTGGGATGCTCCATTTGGAAGCCGTGTGCTCCAGCAGCTTCTCAGCAGGACGATTCTAGCCAGACACAGCCAGTGATGAAGCAAAGGCTGGGCAACCGAGTGCCCGGACCTGCGATCCGCGGACCTCTCACCTGCCGTCTCTCTCTACCACTTCCATCGAAGGGATGAGTAGCCCCCAAGCCCTTTTGCTAGCCACTTTGGTCAGATCAGCTGGTGAAACAGTTGAGACTCACTTGGTCAATTTGGGGGTGCTTTTGGGAAATAGGTCTTGCTCTTTTAGGGGCTAGCTTGAGACTCTGCAGCCCTATCTTCTTCCCTGATTATCTCTTTTTTTAAGGATTCTCTCTTTTTTAGGATTTTTCTTCAAATGCTTTTTGGGTTAGAAGCAGCCCCCCTCCCCATGCAACATTCTGCCGAAAGTTTCCGCTTTTGTGTCTGTGTGAGGGTGGCACCTTTCCTATACTTATTTTTATAAGATAGACAGACAGGCATAGATGTAGAAATCAGTATAGATCTACTGAGTTTTATATAGCATCATCAATATGAGGGAAGCTAACGGAAGGCAGGCGGACAGGTTGGTTCTCAGGGAGCAAAACATCTAAAATTGGGCACAGAAGTCAGTGGGGGAGAGAAGTAAGCCAAGGGACCTCAGGAAAGCCTCTCAGTATCCAGGCTTAGTCTTGGGCTCAGTCTTAGCTAGGCAGGGCAAGGGAAGGAACTGCGCCTGGCAGCAGAAGCCTCTGTCGACCTGAGTCTCCCCACGGGACTGTTGTCTTTAAAAACCATGCACATGCACCCCAATTTCTAACCCAATTGGGGTGCTTCTGTGCACAATGGCAGCTGGGGACACCCTCCACATATCCTCAGGACAGAGATGCAGTTGATGGGAAATTGAGTCCTGCTCCCTTTGTTTGCCCTTCTTTCCACGTCAGGGAGACCAACTTGTACCTACTTGTACCGACCGACCGGTGTGCACCTACTTGCCTTTCCTCCTGTAAGCAACACGTTAAAAGGCACTTTCTCCCCTTCTTAATTGGGCAGTGCAAATGATCTTAATTGTCCATGGTTCCTCACTAAAGACACTGACTGGCTACAACTGATTTCCCCCGGAAAGCTCTTTATTTGCCTTGTTTAAGAGGTTCTTGTTCTGCTTTCATTCATCTGTTAACTAAGGTGTTGCTCTTGCACTGTTTTGGCTTGATTTTGCAGCTACCTTGATAAAGAAATAAAACCCACTCCAGCATTCAAACTCCAATCAACTTCCCAACTCGCATCAGAGCTTCCCGTTCAAAGTGCAGGGTGGGTCCATATTGCGCAGCTATTTGACAGTGTAATTTCCCCACATCTGAGCCATGCACATCCTCGTTTTCTCTCCAGATCTGCTCAGAAACCTGTTGCTTATGTGCAGGGCACATCTCTGCAGCTGTGAACATGTGGAAGCAAGCAGCACAATCCATTGCATCCACAAAGCAAGTAGCAGATATTTAGGCAGTCAGCACTAAGTTTCCGATGCCCCTGAACTTCCTGTCAGCCAGAATCATTGCAAAGGAGATGGCAAAAGGGGTGGGGGGAGGGCAGATGGCCATTTGTAGGTATTTTTAATCATCGGGATCCCAAGAACCCGTTGGACAAGAATGCACTTAAGGCTGGCTGGAAAGCTACAACAGACTTCCTTTTTGTTAACAACGGTGGCTGTGAGACACGGCTTGCTCAGGCGGAAAAATTAGAAAAACACCAGGCTGCAATAAAAAGAAAAGAGGAGATTGAGTTTACTTTTCTCTCCCTTTCTTTCTCTCCTTTCTCCCCGTTTTGTGCGGCTGTTATAATCTGAGGCTCCCACTGGGGCCAGTGCTAAATCTTCGACTGAATTAGCATGGCTGTTCCCCAGGGAGGGCAGCAGTGGTGATGACTAAGGGAAGGGGTGATAAATGTTAACAGAAACGCTTTGGAAGAGTGCTGATTTGGTGTTTGCAAAGCGCACACCTGCACAAAATGTGCAGAGTGAGGGGAAAATCAGAGCTCCATCTTTACGGGAGACAAACACGCACTTGAGGCACGCTCCGGTTTAACAAACATTACAGGAAAACCTCCGTGCTGTCGTGTCAGGAGCGGGAAGAGAGGGGAAGATGAAGGGAGGTCATGCAGGGGTTTCTTCGCTGTCCTGGGAATTGAGCAGGCAGGGGAGAGGGAGATTGAGGGGGCCACGAATCCAAGACACGCTCCAAAGAGCCGTTCCTGCACCGGCTCCCCTTAATTTAAGCCTTGCATTTTGCCCAGTTGCTCACAGTTCTCTTGGCTGTACTTGCCACGGCAAATCTTCCATCGCTCTCTGGCAAGCATGATGAGTATCAGTCTTGTTCCAACCTGGAGCTGGGGAGGAGATGCAACTCTGCACCATCACTGCATGGCTTGCCCAGCTCTCCAGCTCCGAGACTGCTTGGCGCTGCCCTTCCAGTCCGTTTGGGAGCATGGTGTGGCTGCAGGATTAGTCCCCATGCACCTTCCTGGATTGAACTTGGCAAGACGAGAGTGGAGTTGCCAAGGGGGAGCAGGGACTGTGCCCAGCCCAAGACTAAGTCCACTGCAAAAGGGAGAGGAGAAGGGGCTTCCAAGGCCCTTAGCTCGGTGGGATTGTCTGTGTGCAAAAGTTCCAGCACTCAGCCTCAGCCATCTCCAGGAAACTTCAGGCATCCATTCTTGGCTAATTTCCCAAGAATGTCCCAAGGAGAAAGCACAACCAATGGCCATGGCCTGCAGGAGCCACTCCTTTGGCTTTTCGTCCAATCGCTGGACCTCATCCTCAGGCAGGATCTCCCTTCCCCTTCCCCTTCCCCTTCCCCTTCCCTTGCCTCCTTTCCCTTTCCCTTTCCCTTTATTTCCCTTTTCTGTTTGTCTTCCTAAAAGAAAACATGATGCATAGGGAAATAAACATAAATGGCATCACTCTGAAAACAGTGTTGCAGCAATCCGACAATGCAAGTGAGTTTATCCAGAGGGGGAGTCAGGAAAAGAAAAGAGAAGGGAGAGAGAGACCGAGGCAATGTTTAATTAGGAAGCTAATTTCATGACATCATGCCTCCTGGCCTTTATTCCATTAATGAAGCTGAAAGTAGGGCACAAAATGTACAGATTTACCCTTCCCCCCCTTGGATCTGTGTTATATTTCTCAGTCGCCCTCCTGGTAGAAACGGCAGCTTCATAGCCAGTTGGTGAGCTATTCCACAAACACTCACCCTCCTCTTTCTCTCTTCTCATAGCCTTCCTTCTACCGCATTCCTAATGCCCGGTATAATTTGCATTCCCGCATACTGATGTGTCAATTTATTTAAGTGGGAAAAAGTACGTGTAGGGCTCGGGAGGAGAGGTTAGCCCTCTCGAGTTTAACAAGTTTGAAGAAAGCTGCCCTGGAAAATTTTGCTCTGGCCTGAACTTGGACTGTCACTTGCTCACCTGCTGAGAATGCTTAAAATAGAGCCTTTGAGTTCGGCTGGTAGGGATGCTTGACTGTTCAGTGTGTTTGTGGGACTCCGTTCTTGGCTGGACAAGGCCAGAGCATGACAGACCTCTCCCCAATCATTTGCATGCAGCAGTTGTTCTCAGGAGTCTAACTATCTTGGAGCAGGGAGGTCCCACTTAGCTGGAAAGCAAAAGGGCCTGCTCCTGCGGTGATGTCAATAATCCCCCAGTCTTGGAGTTGAGAGAATCATCCTATGCCAAGCAGGAGAAGCGGCAAAAGTCCTGTGTATTTTGCAAGGCTGGAGGAAGAGAGGAGGAGCAGGCTGGGTTCAGGATAGATCTCTCCAGTCGCATCCCATCCCCATCAGCATCTCCCTCCCCACTCCCTCCCTGCCCCTCTCTGGGGTTACCTTGGAGAAGCATCCAGAGGTGCTCTCCCCACTCCAATGGCACAACTCCAATCCCCAGCTCTGGGGTCAGAATGTTGTCTCCATCCTGAGAGTTGGAGATATTTTATGTTCCCAAAGACACTGTTTAGGGATGAAAGGAGTGCTAATAGCCATGGAGAGATTATCCTCTAGAGTTTTTCAGAGCCCTTTCTGAATCCATAGATGCTCTAGGTAATCAGCATAGGAGAGCCAGTGTGGTGTGTTGGTTAGAGGGTTGGACCATGAACTTGGGAGATCCAGAAAACGTCACCTGCTTTCCTGCCCCATCGCCAAAGTTCTCTCTAATGGCTAGTGGAAGGCATCAACTCATAGTGTGAGCCAACCAGAACATAGAAACATAGAAACAGAGCGAGTCAGAAGGGGCTTCCTGGGCCATCTAGTCTGACCTCCAGCACCAGCCGGCTCCGCTCACGACATGCCCACCATGTGCATGTCCAGCCTGTCTTTGAACACCCTCACCGATGGGGCCTCAACGACCTCTCGTGGAAGCCCATTCCACGCCCTCGGGATCCTGACTGTCAGGAAGTGCTTCCTGGCATCCAAATGGAGCCTGGGTTCCCTGAGCTTTGCTCCGTTGGAGCGCGTCCTCCTTCCTCTGCAGGGGAAAACAGGTCTCTACCCATCTGCATGTGACACCCCCTCACATACCTGCATGTCGCCAACATATCCCCTCTGAGTCTCCTCTTCTCCATACCTTGATTCCTTCCTGTTTGGCAAAACTTATATCAAGGCCAAATTTTGAAGAGCGCGATTGAATGCCCCTTTGATGCTTCTGAGGAGCCACCTGGTCCTGTTCACAGCTGAACCCATTCCTGGGATTTCCAAAGAGGTGGCCCTACTCTGCACCTTCTTTTCTTTCCTTCCTTCCAACTCAGAAGCACTCCAATGCTTACCATGGAAGAACAAATCCAAAACTCTCTGAAGCTCTTAGGACTATTATCACCATTCTTGGGATACTATTAACGTATACTGTGAAAACCTGCTTCTTGAATTTTATTGAAGGGAGTCTTGAAAGCCCCTTTTACTTTGGGGTAAAGAGGGATATCCACTTCCTCTTATCTGGTGCCACTGTAATTGATGTGCTGTGCTGCGATCCATCAATAGCCTGCCCCACAACTGTCCGAGGTGCTGAATCAGTGACCGGTAGTGTACAGGCAGCTATAAAGCAGCTTCGGTATAATGAATTGGAGTCCAATGGCCCATCGAACTCATTAGCAACATCCTTGACTGGCTGTGATTCTCCATGATCTCAAGGAGAGAGCCTTCTCCATCAGGCAGCAAAGAAGAGGGGAGGCTATGAAGTGGACTGGGCATCTCATCCAGTGAAAGTCTGGGGTTGCCCCTTTCCAAGCTCGGCCCCCTTCCCATGCATGGGGCAACAGCTACCCCTGGGCAACTCATGTGCTTGGAGTTTTCCCAGGCTTGTCTGGTTTCCCTGTAAGCACTTTGTGATTAGCTAGCAACCACGCATCCAGAAGGTGCTAAGTCAGGGGTGTAGTACTTGTTCCTCTCAAATATTGCCAGACGACCACTGCCATCAGCAACATCCAGGTTGTCCAGTGACCTGGGATTCTATAGCAGAATTCTGAATTGGTCTGTGCGTGTTCATCTGGAGTTGCCTGGAAGTGAATGTGTGAATGAGCTACGACCGATCTAGCACCAGAGGGACACATTTCTTATCAAGACGGGGAATCTGTCACTTTGAAGATCTTGGAGGGTTGTATGCACAAGGAAAGCTGTATAACTCCATCCAGATTATCACTTAGGATTGGCATCTTTTTGAGACCCGAGCTCTCCAACATGGCAGATTCCTTGTGGCTCCTGATGCCCGCGGTGACCTCTCTGGTAGCGCAGTTTCCCTTGGGCAGCTGGATGAGAGGGGCTCCGAGTCTGACCTGGCATCACTGCTGACTTTGTATGTTCCCTTGCACCCCACAAAGCCCCCTGCCTCTGCAGTACTTTTTAAAGCATTGTGCTCATTATTTTTGGAAGCACGCTCAGACTTCCAGCCACCCAGAATTCTCTCTTTCATGTGGCCCCAGAGGTGTTCTTAGGAACCTAAGGAGGTCAGGGAAGGCAGAGCTGCTGCTTTGCTTCTCAAAAGGCCCTTGCAAATTTCCTCCAAGAAAAGAGAGGGAGGGAGGCAGGGAGGGAGGGAGGGGGACCACTTACTGCCCAATAAGCTCTTGGAGTACCTCTAAGACCATGTATCTGAAGGCTGAGATAATCCTTCTGGGTGTTCGCATGTTTCTGTCTGTGCATATTTCGGAAGGTGAGGATAGATGTGTGCATTTCCTGGAGTCAGGAAAGGAAATGGCTTGTGCGGAGTTTTATAGAATCATAGAAACATAGAAACAGAGCGAGTCAGAAGGGGCCTCCCGAGCCATCTAGTCTGACCTCCGGCACCAGCTGGCTCCGCTCACGACATGCCCACCCTGTGCATGTGCAGCCTGTCCTTGAACACCCTCACCGATGGGGCCTCAACGACCTCCCGTGGAAGCCCATTCCACACCCTCGGGGTCCTAACTGTCAGGAAGTGCTTCCTGGCATCCAAATTGAACCTTGGCTCCCTGAGCTTTGCTCCATTGGAGCACGTCCTGCCTTCCTCTGCAGGGGAGAACAGGCCTCTCCCCATCTCCATGTGACAGCCCCTCACATACCTGTGTGTCATAGAATAGCAGAGTTGGAAGGGGCCATGAAGGCCATCAAATCCCACCCCCTGCTGTTGCAGGACACCAAGTCACACCATCCCACTCAGAGGGCTGTCCAGTTTCTCCTTGAATGTCTCCAGTGTGGGAGAGCCCCCCACCTCTCCAGGCAGCTGCTTCCACTGTCCTGTTGCTCTGACAGTGAGGAAGCTTCTCCTGATGTCCAGCCCGAATCTGTGTTGTCGCAACTTGACTTGATTATTCCCTGTCCCACATTCTGGCATCAGCAGGAAGAGATCTTGACCTTCCTCTTTGTGACAGCCTTTGAGGGACATATAGAGGGATAAGTTGAAGTTGTGGTGTGCATGTGTGTGAGTGTTTCTCAGAATACCTTGGGCAAGACACTTGTGCAGTCTCTTTAATTTGCCCTCTCAGTTTCCTTCCCAGGAAATGCGTATTTTGTTGAGCTGCTTGGTATCCAATAGAGGCTTAGGCTTTGGGGTCTCAGGTGCGAATTCTGCCTTGTACTCCATCTCTGGAGAAAGTCTCTTGCCACTTGTGATTAGCCATGGTCCTAAGGCAGCCGTGACACTGTGGCACCTGCCACCGTTTCTTCACTTTTGCTATGTGTTCCCAGGCCCAGAAGGGTTGAAAGCGCCCTCCTAGATCAACATATGAATGGCTCTGCAGTTCATATGCCCAGGCTTGCTTGCCAGCCGTGGCACAGAAAATGTGAAAGACAAGACACAGGTGTTCCGTAATACAGTTAACCGTTGCTGGATCTAAGGCATAGAGATGGAGGCCTCCAGTGAGCCATCGCAATATTGGCCCTCTATATATTTTGCTTCGTAAATGCATTCTGCTGATTCAAAGAGGTCTTTCAGAAGCACGAAGGCCTGACAAATGCTTCACAGGTGACTTGGCACCTCCAATCCCAGACCCTGGTTGCCTTCAATCACTCACACATGCTGTTCTAATGGCACAGTGCCAGCGATCTTCTGGGTCAGTGCTGATCTTTGGAAATAAGTCCCAGTGGGGAGCTGATGACAGAGTGCCCCTGACCTGAGGGAAATCAGTCAGGGGGAGGAAGCAGACACTGAGGTGACGGGGGGATGAGGCGGAGAAGGGCCAGGGAGGTTGGAAGGCAACCAACATCCATATGCCGTTTTCCGAAGCGCCGAGACAAAGCCGAACCTCTGAATCTCTCCTCGTGGGCTATTTTCCAGGGAAGCAAAGCTGCGTTCATTGACATGGAGGCTTCCGGTTTGGGCTTTGGGAGCATATGGTTGTACTGGAAGCCAAGCAAGGAGCTCCACTGTGCTTGACTTGTAGGTCAGTGTGATGGGCACGGCTTAGCAGTGAACATTCCTCTGTTCACGTCACCGTCGCTTTTGCAAGCCACTGTGCCTCCCCTTATGGATTTCCAGGAGCTGCCTCTCAGAGAGGAGATGACTGGAAATGGTGGCCTTTGTCACATATATGGGAAAAAAATCAGGCTCGTGTTCATTGTGTTAATTCTCCAGAACATCTTCCCCATCCTGCCTTCTCTTTCCAGTTCTTTTATGCTATGGTGATGATAGTGGTGGTCCCGGTGGAGAGGCTGAAGATGGCATGTGATGTACCCTTCCACACCAGGACTCCAGGGCAGCTAACAACCTGTATAAAACTACACACAACTAATATCATAACTCTCAAATTTTGAACATAACAATGCAGAATGGAAGTAGTGTTCAGAAAGATAACTGTGTGGACATTACATTTGATGATGCAGAAATGCAGGTGTGAACTGGCCCCCATTGGCAAGGAGACCTCCAAATTACTGCCCCCGGTGCAGGATGCTGCAGGAGGTACTCATTCCCGGAGTCAAGATCCTCTGGAATCTGCGTATCCCTGCTGGCTCCCATGCAGCGTCCCCCGTTCTTTCTTTTGCTTTGCTTTCAGGCACCAAAAATGCCCTGGCATCCCATTCGCTCTCCCACATTTCTTGTTCCAGCAATGGCACTTTTCCTCTTTTTACATCACATTGCATTAATGTCCCACCATATTTTCATCTAGTGAGGAATCCATGGCTGCTTAGTTCTCTGCCTCTCCATTTGCTAATCTTGCAGCAGCAACCCTGGGAGGTAGTTGAGGTTGAGAGTGACCGACTGGCCCAAAGTATCCAGTGAGCATCATGGGAAGTAAGGACCAGAATTCATGTCTCCCAGAGGCCCAGTCCAACACTACCCCCTTTATCTCACCTTCCCCCATGGCAGTCCCCTCTTCACCAACTTCATTCCCCATTCTAAACAACTCACTGCTTCACATGCCAGTTCCTCTTATTCTTCTCCCACTCATGCGTCTTTCCATCCTTCTTCACCTTTGCTTGCCAGAAAATCCATCATGTCTTCTCAAACATCCATTTGTTGTAGACCCTGATCAGTCTTCTTCTACCCTGTTATGGGAACATTCCCCAGAATCCCCACTGAAATGAACCACAGTCTTCATTCTATCACAGACCAACCTCCCAAACCCTAACCCTAAGCCCAAATCAAACTTTCCCAACAAGAAAGACTCTTCTACAGTAATATTCATACCAAAATTCCATGTTATTATCCCTAGAATGCCCTCTGAAATCTTCTGCTAGTGTGGAAGGCGCGTTTCGCAAAACACGTGCCCATAATCTAGTTGCCATCACCGGCAATTTGGCATTCTTTCCACACACTTTGGAAGGAAAATATAAGTCAGGCCAACTCAGACTGGCATTTGTGAAAACTGCAGCAGGCAGTGAGCAGTACAGAGACTGGCCAACTCCACATCTGTTGCATGCTTCTCTGCAGCTGGAAAACAGCAGGTGGACATCTGGATAATATCAGAGAAAATGGAAGGAATGGGAACAGAGAGCAGTCTGAAAGAGTGCAAAAACCAGCAATGCATTTGTTACTAGTCAAGTTTGAGTAGTAGAGCCTGGATGGCTAGAGAGGCTCCTAGACAGATTTCTCGTTCCAGCGGACTTTATGGTATTTGAATACCCAGACCATGGAAACCAGAATCCCAAGTTCAGATATAACAAGAAGCCATTGTGGCAAGCAGAATCCATGGAACAAAGCCTTGGTGGTTTCTACAGATGAAATGTGCCATGCTGAATACCACGCCTGGGCATGGATACCATGCCACACAATGATGATTTTAGGAAAGAAAGCCATCGTGGCTTGTCATGTCATGTGAACCCAGTCACTGAGTGACAAACAAGGCTTGTGGTCCAGGCCTCTCAAGGAGGCGCTTCCTGAAGTTTTGTTGAGATCAGACAGGCACCATAGAATTAAACTTGAGCTTTAAGAATCAAATAGCGAAGTCGTCTTCATCAAGGACACTTCAGTAGTAACAAGGAAAATTCCAACAGCCTGAATATTATTGCTGAGTGAAAAATTCTTCTCCCCAATTTCACAATGCCTTTTGCTGACTGAAAAGCCAAAGGAAGTATAAGGACATGAAATTCATCCTCAAAGCCCCAGACGGCCTCCTCTGGGTTGCTATGTCGCCCTTCCCAAAACTCCCATGAAACTTGTACTGAGCACGGGGTTTGACTGCGCTCTGCTTTACCTCTCACATCACTGCTGCCTCCCCCATACTTATCATATGAGAATTTCCAGCACGGTGCTTTAAAAGGACCCCTCCCCATTTCCCATACAGCTTTTCCTAAAACAGCAATGCTTGCTTTGGCCATTTGGGGATACTCTGACAAGAACACCTTGGCATTCGTATTACTTGTTTTTATTCATTTGCTTATTCATATCCTCTTCTTTTTTCCTGCAAGGCAGCTTACGTAGTCCTTCTCTTCTCTATTTCATCCCTCACAATAGCCCTGGGAGGCTGAGAGTCAATGACTGACGCACAGTCTCCCAGAAAGCTTGAACCCAGGTCTCTCCGGCTGCTGTGCCACTCTCAAAGAGAACACAGAGTTGAAAATCAAGCAGTTAATTATATAGCCGGAGTCAAGGTTGCATCATAGAAGGCAGCATCCCAACACATGCAGTGAGAAGGAAGGGCTGGAAGGTGCATCCTGCAACTGACTGGATGAAGCAGGAGCAGACAGGCAAGAAGATCCGCTGGTCATCTTCATGGTGCCCCTATAGCAAAGACTTTCCCAGATATTTACAGCAGGTGGCAGAGCTACATAAAGCCCTGCCCTCTTCAGGGAAGTTTGAGAACTTCCCATTTTCTTAGAATTTGACCGGGAGCCCAGCACTGGTTTGAGGTGGTGACCATGAAAGAGAAGATCAGGAGAACCATCAAGCCAAGTCTAAAGCAGCCTTCCTCAACCAGATGCCTTCCAGAGGTTCTGGACTAAAAGTACATGGAGGTCCATGTGTACAAGCTTCTAATCTTATACAGCAGGAGTGGATCATACACTAAAGGAGATTCATGAAATGGGGATCTCCATCTGAGGCAGAATTTCACACCGAGTTAGCCCAAGTTAGGTGTCCCAAGCGATAATGGAATTGATGCCCCAAAGTTGAGACTGAACAAGCCTTTGGCCAGGTGAGAAATAGACCCAAATATCCTAGGCTAAGGGTGGCTGACAGGCACTGTCAAATGCAGCAAATAATGAAAAAGTGGATGGAGAACAGATTTTAAAGTTCCAAGGAATTTCTCAGCTGTTGCTCAGATTGAAAAGCAGCTCCTTGGGGCCAAAGTGCATTGTCTATTCAGTGTCTATCACGCTGGAGTTGCCCCGCCAGTGAAAATCCAACAAAATTGCAGAGCACAATGCAGGACTGTGAGAATTAACAAAAGCTGGGCTAGGCAATGGTCTCAAAATTCTGCCTTGAAGTTCATCCAATTGGTGTCTATTTCGGCGAGTGGATTTTGCCTTTCCTTTTTATGTCAGGTATGATGTCCATGGGCATGACCGGCAATTGACAGCAGAGATGTGAGTCAGGAAAATGAGTTCTTTCAAGTTCTCCAGATTTCACCTCAAAGCTTATTCCATCTTGTGATCATCCCAGATTGGAACGCTTGGCTTGTTCATTTGTTTCTTCTTTTTGCATGAAAAATTATGTGTACATTCATACATATTCTTCTGAATGTAGGTATCAGTTGCACACATGTTGAAATGCATGCCGTTTCTTATGCCTGCCATTCTGAAAATTCAGGATGCCTGAAAATTTCTATTCAACTTTGTTTTGTTTTTAGTCAACACTCAACCACTCCACATTTTGCAGACTGAACATGGACTCAAAAACAAAGTGCAGAGTCTGATCCCATTAAATGAAGTTTGCTTGTTGTGTTTATCAAAATCCCACCTTTCTCATCCTTATTTTTTTTCAAATACGCACCAAATGTCACATGGATTTAATTTTTGGGTGTATGCACCACATAGCAAAGTTGGAAATGTACAGATGTCAGTAGCAGATTATGTCCATGTCTATGTTCAGGCCAGAGAGTGCAAACTGGATGAATCCTGATTTTAAAAAGCCACAAACAAATGGAAACAAATTTTCATATTTCTCTCCAGAGTGATGGGGATATGGAACTGCAGCTGGCCTCTCCAGCTGGCTCTGGATGCCAGTCTGCAGAAGCAAGCTTGCCGTTGGTTTGTGGGCATTTTCCTTCCAGAGCCAGGCAAAACTATGTTGGCACTCAGCGTCTCCTGACTGGGTGCAGTGTTTGTGAGTGGGACTTGTGATGCTCTGAAGTGGGTTCTACTTCCGTGACCCTCTTCCTTTCCTGAGCCATGCAAACTTGGAGATGATCTATGGTAACTTCTCTCGAGGAGAAAATGTCTCCAGTTCTGGGAATCTAAGTTTAGAAAAGATGCAGAGAAGCTAGGAAGGGTACAGAGGAGGGCAACAAGGATGATGTAGGGACTGGAGGCTAAGTTCTATGAGGAGAGACTGGGAACTGGGCATGGTCAGCCTCAGGAAGAGATGGCCAATAAGGGTTGTCACAAAGAGGAAGGACAAGATCTCTTCTCATCCATTCCAGAGAGCAGGACACAGAACAATGGACTTAAGTTAAAAGAAACCAGATTTAGTCTAGACACCGGGAAGAATTTCCTGACTGTCAGAGCAGTATGACAATGGAGCCTCTTACCTGGGGAAGTGGTGGGCTCTCCCTCACTGGAGACAAGCAGAAAGCATTTGGTCAGCCATCTAAAAGGGATGGCATAACCTGGTACCCTGCAACAGCAGGGGGTTGGACCCATGGCCTCCAGCCCCCTTCCAACTTGACTGTTCTATGATTGTAACACCAGCTACGAGATCAATGGATTTAATCAGGGAAGCTGCAGCCTCAAGTTTGCAAGAGCCGAGCAGGGCTACAAAGGACAAGAGGGTGTTCTTTCTGCTTGTCTTGTTCTTTTTTATTTTTTGTGGTAGCAACACTGGCTCTCCTTAAAGGCTTGAAAGCAATCCACCACTGGCACATTAGTGTTCAGTCCTGTACAACACATTTTGCAAACTACTGTTATGAGGAGACCCTCCTCTTTTATTGCAGACTCCAGCAAAAGCCTGCAAAGACATCCTTTTAATGCACCACTGTTTCTCCTGAATGTGGCCCTCTGAGAAAAGACAGTCCTGCTGACCACTGCAGGCAGTTGGCTTGCACCCTGAAGCATGAGATCTGATTAGGCTCGTTATCTTAGCATACATTTAAAAATGTAAATGTTATTAAAGGTAATAAAATTAGCTAGCCTGTGCTAATAACCCAGACACAGTATTTGTCTCAATGACTTCCTCAAGTGGCAAAACATTCTGTGCTATGCCCAGTGTTGTCTCCTTTGTTTATTCTGAATTTAACTACCATTAATTTCACTGAGTAACTGACCCCTGGTTCACCTATTAAAGGATGATGTTTAAAAGAAAACAAGCCAGTCCTGCTGCCCCTGTGGAGTCCTTCAATGCACAGGCGTCTTTCAGTAAGGAAACAGTAAAAAAGAAGCGAAGGTTTCTGTACTGTCTCCAAACCCCCACGAGATGTGACTTTTACAGACTTGGAGAATGGCAAGAGGCTCAGCCGAACTGACCCGCATGATAGTTTGGGCTGTAGGAGAAATTCATCCTAAAATCCTCTCCCAGCTGCGGTGAACAAGTGTGCCCAATGGAGAGGGGCAAAGCTGCCTGATCCCCATGAAGACCAGTGCTCCATCCTGCTCACACACTGGCCCCCACTTGCCCCAGTTACTGGAAGGGAATCAGGGGAACTGAAGTCTAACTCCTGGAGAAGGAAGGCTGCGCTAGTGAGCTCAGACAAGAGGTGGCACATGTCCCCGTGGGGATGCCAGGGATGGAGCTTTGGCCATTCTGCACACGAAGCATGATCTCCATCATCAAACTAAAGATCTTCCCATTTGGGCTTCGTCCCAAATGTTATTCCAACTGTATATTGATTTGTTTGAATTATTTAGATCCCATCTTGTAATTCAGTAATTTTACAGGGTGGCTTCCCTCAGATATAAACAACAGTGACAATAATGCAATCGTTAAAAACATAGGACATGTCATAAAACATAACTAATCAAACACTAAATAAAATTGCAGCAGGAGAAGAGATGCAGCTGAAACAACCACTCTGTTGTTTGCAAAAAGCTTAGGCGAATAGAAGCGATTAACCTGGCATCTACATTTCTGCAAGATCGGCACCTGGTGAACCTCTCTGGGGAAAGACGTCTTGAGCCAGGCCAGCAGCAAAGAAATGATCTCTGTCCAGCTCTCCTAACTTGCAGACTCAAGGCCATGTCAAAAAGGAAATTGTATAGAGCAAGCAGCTTTTCAGAAGGGAGGGAGGGGAAATGCCATATTCTAAGGCTCTAACTGACAATGCTAGAGACAACTCTAAATTCCTGGGAGCCAACGCAAGGGCTCCGTCTAAGAGTTTGCAATGCAAAACAAGCAGCAAACTGGACAGGGAATCCACTGGACTCACTGTATCAAGGGACGGATGATTCAGTGAAAGTGGAGCTCATCAACGTCCTCCAACTTTTACCATGAACCTCATTTTGACACAAGCCTGACTGTGATTGGAAACTTGGTTATGTGTTGTTTTGTTTTTCTGTTCCCATCAAATGGTGTACACAGATCTGGCCACATTTTTCCAGGCGCATGCATCAGTTGTGTTGATTTCTGAAATGCACACTTTCTTTTCCCATTGATTAAGGGATATTGGTGAGCAGTTTTCAAACATGAACCATTTTCCATATGCATTTTTACTGCGTCTTGGTTGTTGCTTTGGTTCTGTGAATGGTATTGCAAGCTCAAAACTGTACAAACCCAGTTGACAGATTGCGCTTAGTTCCAGGGGTCAGTTCCAGGTTGTGTGAACTGGAACTTAAACTTATACAAACTATAACAATATCACAGAATCATAGAATCATTCAGTAGTAGAGTTGGAAGGGACCAGAAGGCCATCAGGTCCAACCGCCAGCTCAGTGCAGGAGTCCCAGTTAAACCACCCCTCTCAGATGGCTGTCCAGCTGCATCTTGAATGCCTCCCGTGTGGGAGAGCCCACCACCTCCCTAGGTCATGGGTTCCATGGTCATACAGCTCTAACAATCAGGAAAGTTTTCCTGACATCTAGCCAGAATCCGGCTTCCCATCACTTGAGCCCATCATTCTGTGCCCTGCATTCTGGAGTGATCAAAAAGAGATCCTGTCCTTCAAGTACCTGTAGAGTGCTATCCTATCTCCCCCTCAGCCTCCCCTCAGTTTCCCCAAAGCATGGCCAGTTCCTTGCATCTCTCCACCCAGGGCTTTGTCTCCAGTCCCTGGAGCATCCTTGTTGCCCTCCTCTGGACCTTGTCTGCATCCTTCTTAAATTGCACTGCCCAGAGCTGAACACAGGTCTCCAGGTGAGGCCTAACTAGTGCCAGATAGAGGGGAACCAGGACCTCACACAATTTGGAAGCTATACCTTTATTAATGCAGCCCAAAATAGCATTGGCTTTTTTTGCAGCTGCATCCCATTGCTGACTCATATTCAGCTTGTGAGCTACAGCAATTCCAAGACCCTTCGCATCTGCACTACTGTTGAGCCAAGTATTCCCCATCTTGTCCCTACTGAATCTCATTCTGTTGCTTTCTGCCCAGCATCCAAGTTTATCACGACCGTCCTAGATCTTCATTCTGTCTTTTTGGGTGTTCGGTATTCTATCCAGATTTGTATCGTCTGCAAATCTGATTATTTTTCCTTGTACGTCCTCATCCAAATCATTAATAAAGATGCTGCAGAGCACTGGGCCCAGGGCTGAATCTTGCATCAGCTCACTAGATGCCTTCCTCCAGTTTGAGAAGGTGCCATTGATGAGCACTCTTCGTGTCCGATTTAGCAGCCAATTTTGGATCCACCTAATGGTTTCTCTATCTAGTCCACTTTTTGCTAATTTGCCAATCAGCACTCCTTCTAACCTGTGGGGCACTCTGTTGAAAGCTCTCTAAAATCTAGGTAGAAGTACTCTGATAAGAAGCAAGCACTGTAGCCCTTAAAATTGATGCACACATCCGTAAACATGTATGCAAAATATTATTGAGAAAATGCTTCAGCCCAGCTCCAACTGAAATTTCCTGAAATCCCAACATTGTATCCGGAAAATATTCAGTACAAGTCCGAGCACAATGCTTTCTGTTGTGCATTATATTCAGAATCGTTTTCAGAAGTGGCTCTCTTATAACACTTCCTTCTTTTCTTCCTTTTAAAAGAACAAAGATGTCTGTGGTTTGCTGGAATATTTCTTCTGGAGCGAAGCAAATCTTTTGAAATTTCAGCTCAGGTCTTTAAAAAGAAAAGGCAGCTTCTTTGCGCACACACAGACATACTTCTGTCTTCTTGATCTGCTGTGTGCCTGAAAGTTTTTCAGACCACAAAGGAAATAAATAGCAATATGCATCTAGTATTTCAACCTGAAATGCCACAAACAATTCCTCTACACCATTGAGGAGAGGAGCTGGTGAAGAGTGACTGTATGGCTTTGAGTCTCAACCACACCCCAAGCCTGCTCCTTAATTTCCTTCTAACCTGGGGAGAAAGATATGTTGGAAGTCCCCCGAAAGTGTGCTAGTAATATCACATTTAATTGGTCCAGGAGAAACTTTCTTAGCCTGTAGCTTGTGCCTATGGCTGATTCCCCCCTTTCCTATAACAAATTATCCTAATGATCTGACCCAAGACCAGATGTTAATTGCAATGGAAAGTAATCAATTTCCTTTACTGAGCATGAACTCATTTGCAAGGAAAGTCAGTGAGAAGATCCGGTGTTCTTAATGAGCCATGAGTGTGGCAGGCCTTCTGGGTTTCCTGCGTCTGGTCAGGATTGCTGCAATGCACCTGCTTCCTGTTTATTCGATTTCATTGTATTCCTCCCCAGCTCTGCACCAAGGACTTGGCGAGGGTACTGCTTCCCCCTTTCCACTTCCCCGTGCGATCGGATGCGCCACAGTTTGGGCTGCTGGGCTCACAGTGGGGCCACAATATCTGGTTTGCTTCCTGCTGCTCTTGGTGTTTTATGAATGTGCTGAATACAGAGGGATAGACAAACACCCAACTGGTAGCCCAGTGCACCCACTGTGCCCCTGGAGACAACCTCCTTGGCGCCTGCTTGCCTGCCAGCCACAAAACTCTCTCTTTGGTCAAGAATATTACACCTTTCAAGGTTGTATTCTCTAAGGAGGAAGGGTATGAGATGCAGCCAGTAGCTACCGGCCATGAAAGGGAATCGGTGCTCACATCCATGTATGTTTGTTCGATACAAGCTGGAAAACAGTACAAGCCAAGAGGTTGCGTTCATTTTAGAAGGAGAGGGTTGCAACAATCCCCTTGCCACTCTTCAAAAACCGGTCGGACCTGCCAGTATCCATGTATAATTCAGGGGGTTTGGTCCTTTGTTCAAAGATAGGCTGGACATGCACATAGTGGGCATGTCATGAGCGGAGCCGGCTGGTGCCGGAGGTCAGACTAGATGGCCCAGGAGGCCCCTTCTGACTCGCTCTGTTTCTATGTTTCTATGTCCTTTGGTCCTCCCATCAGCCTGAGCCAGGATAGCAAATGGTGAGAAATGATGGAAGTTGTAGGCCACAACATCTGGAGGATCTCAAATTGTCCCCTCCTGGTTGAAATCATTACCCAAACATCTAACAAACCAAATCATTTAGCTCTACTTCCATAAGGCAACCTTAGTGTGGTGCTATTCTTTCAAATCGTTATCTCACCAAATTATTTCCTCACTTAGAAATATACTTTTTCTTGGCTCATAATTACCCACTAAGATTAGAAGCAAGCATTATGGCCCTTAAAATTCCTCTCTGCCAATGATTTTAAACTGACCCGGAGAATAATACACATTCACTGGTGTTATTTGGTCCTGCCTCACATCTGTTTTCTGGTGCCTGGAACCAGGAACACTCAGAAATGTTGGAAAATGTAGGCAAACCAAACTAAAAGCTGGAGAAATTCTGAAGGTTCAAGATGAGCTGAACTCAAGTTCAGAATCTGATTGATTAATTTATTACATTTCTACAGTGCTACCTTGGCTCACGAACTTAATCCGTTTCACGACTCTGGTCATGGCCCAAATTGGTTGTGAGCCAAGACAAATTTCCCCATAATGTTCAATGTAAATAAGGTTAATCCGTCCTGTAACTGTGTTGTTGTTGTTTTTTTAATCACAAAAATTTGAAATAAAGTGACAAAGAACAACAAAGACCGCGGCCATCTCCCTCCCTCCCCCCAGTATGACGGTGATTGCGCCCATGTTCCCTGCATGAGCATGACTGTGATCACAGCCATAGGCGGGTGCAATCGCAGGCATGCTTGGGGGGGGGGGAGATGGGTGCGATTGTGGGCACACTGGGAAGGAGATGGACACAACCATGGGCACACTTGGGAGGGAGATGGGCATGGTTGCAGTGCATTCAGGGGGGTGGGAGACAGGCGCACCCACGATCCATCACCCGATGCAGAGTTCGCGACCCGAGGCAAATTTTTTGTGAAATTTCTGTTCACGACCCGATTTGGTCATGAACTGAGGCATTCATGAGCTGAGGTACCACTGTATATTTTCCAAAAGCCACCAAAGCTCCCTGAAAAAGGTAAGCAAATGGAGAAATTGAGAGAAACTGAAACCAGTGGATTCATCCGCAGCAAATGTTAGCCATGAACAGGAAATCTCTAATTCAACCATCTGAAGATGGTGAGGCGATTTATTCAATTCTCTGTCACGCTGTAGCTGGAGCTCTCTGAGTGGTTTACAAGCATCGAGAATAAGACTGTATGACCTTCCAGGCCCAGCACAGATCATGCCGGTGAAATCTTTGGTTGCTCTAGAGCATGAAAGCAACAGAAAGAGATTCAGTAGGGACAAATGCCAAGTCCTGCACCTAGGAAAAAGAATCCAAGTGCATCATTACAAGATGGGGAATACGTGGCTCAACAGAACTAAAAAAGAAAAAGACCCTGGAGTTACTGTGGACAACAGGCTAAACAGGAACCAAGAATGCATTGCGCCTAGCAAAAAGGCCAAATGCTATTTTGGGATAGAAGTATTACTTCCAAAGCATGTGAAGTAGTAGTTCCCCTGTATTCCTCACTAGTCAGACCTCACCTGGAATACTGTTTCCAGTTCTGGGCACCAAGATTTAAGAAGGATGCAGGGAAATTAGAAAGGGTCCAGAGGAGGGCAACAAAAGTGATCCAGGGTTTGGAAACACTGCCCTGTGAGGAGAAACTGGGAGAACTGGGCATGTTCTGCCTTGAGAAGAGAAGACTGAGGGGATATCCCTCTAGAATTACCTCAAATTGGTTAAGATCTCTTTCTGGTGATACCAGAGTGTAGGACTTTACACAGATTTAGGCTAGATAGCAGGAAAAAGTTTTCTCACTGTCAGAGCAAGATGACAGGGGGATCAGCTGCCTGGAGAGGTGGTGGGCTCTCCTAAACTGAAGACCCTTGGTTGCATAGCCAGAAGTGTGGCTTCTAGATCGAGAGAGGTATTACTACCACTCTATACGGCTCTGGTGTGCCCGCAACTGGAGTATTGTGTTCAGTTCTGGGCCCCTCGTTACAGAAAGGATAGCCAGGTTAGAGTCAGTGCAGTGTAGGGCCACAAGGTTGGTGGCCGGTTTGCAAGGGATGGGGTATGAGGTGAGACTGAGGGAACTGGGTCTCTTCAGCCAGGAGAAGAGGCGACTCAGAGGGGATCTGTTGGCGACATACAGGGGGTGTCACACGGAGGTGGGGAGAGACCTGTTCTCCCCTGCAGAGGAAGGCAGGACACGCTCCAGTGGAGCAAAGCTCAGGGAACCCAGGCTCCATTTGGATGCCAGGAAGCACTTCCTGACAGTCAGGAACCCGAGGGCGTGGAATGGGCTCAAGGATAGGCTGCACGTGCACATGGTGGGCATGTCATGAGCAGAGCCGGCTGGTGCTGGAGGTCAGACTAGATGGCCCGGGAGGCCCCTTCTGACTCACTCTGTTTCTATGTAAGACATTCAAGGCAAAGCTGGACTATCACCTGAGTAGGATGGTGCAACATGGTGTCCTGCAACAGCAGGGGGTTGGCCCCAATGGCCTTCTTGGCCCCTTCCACCTCTTTGATTCTATGATGAGAGTGAATAATTATGAACCAAGACATTGTATATTTCTAAGTGAGGAAATACACAATCTGGTGATCTGTAAAACAACAATGAGGTCAAGGTGGGACCCATCCAAATGCTCCTCTGCTATTGAGGCTACTTCTTGCAGGATGTCTATCAAGGGGACCCTCGTGCCACATCCTTTTTGGCATCACTAACCCCCGCCTGCAGCAATAACAACTCCCACCCAGATCTTGGAAGGGTGCTGCCCCCACTGGTCCCTTTCCTGCCCCCGGCAGCACACCGGCAGTGTTTTTATCCCTCCTGAATCCCTTGCATTCAGGGTTGGCATATTGTATAGGATGGCCCCACAATGCTAGGCTGCTGGTAAAATTGGGTTATAGGACAATGCCACTCGAAGGCAATCGAGCATATGGACAACTTGGGGCAATGCAGACAAAAGGATTATGGTTTTCAGAGGGTTCCAAACATGTCAAACTGTGTGTGTATGCTTAGCAGTATCACAATATGCACACAGCTGAGTCGTTTTGGCTCAGCCCCTAATCACACAATCTCACTCTCGGGTCTCCGTGGGTTGTAGGGGATTGACAAGTCTGGAAGCCTGTTCTTTTGACTTGAGCAAATTTGACCTAGAATTGTTGATAGAGTGAGAGAATAAAATATGGAAAGCCCCAGGATGGCATTTTCTACAGAAGCATTTCTCCAACTGCTAGAAAAATATGCAGGATAAGCCGTCCCCAAATCTCTTGGACGCCATAAATTCTGTACAATGCAGAGATACACCAATCAAGATATGTCAGCATGGCTTGCTTTGTCTTTTAGCATAAATAAATTGGAGGGTTTGGACTGTGTTTGCAAGTGAAGGAAGGGATTGGCCACCCAAAGCAAGCTTGGCCATCTATGTAGGAATCTATGAGGATCTCAAAACAGGAACGCTTGCCCCGTTGACCATTCCAGGTGAGATCCGAAGTGCATGCACCTTGAATATGTTCCTAAGTTAACCTCTGTTTGGTTTACACTTACCAGCTCTGCTTTGAGGGGAAAGTCTTAGCCAAACAAACAACAAAGTTTGCAGAAATTCCCCATTTGATCGCTCCTTGTGATCACTGCACAATGTCTCCATTTGCGCAGAAGTGGTAATCACAAAAGCAGGCAGGAATCAGGCATGAGATTCTCATCATGCCTGGATTCACGGAATCCTGACTCTCTCTAACGCCACTTATTCCCCAGCCCCTTCACTCACATAGTATTGCAGGTAAATTGAGAGGCCCACATGAATGGACACCAAAGCATTTCTGTAAAAGGCAGGTGGGGAAAGGAGGGCAGGATTTTCAGGACAAACTTCCTGGGCCTCCCTATCCCTGACCACCTTTTGTGCAGGCAATTGCTAGGATTCTGTGAAGATCTGTTTGATGGGGCAGGAGGGAATGGACCCGTTGAATTCTTTGGGCTCACCGCCCTGGACTTAAGCACACTTTGTCATGGCTGTGCGCCCAAGCTCCAGGTGGTGCCCCTCTTCCACGTCATGTCCCTTCTCCACATCACACACCAGCACAAACCATGGGGGCTGCATATGGCATGACACAGGCTACAGAGGAATGTTGCCAGTTGCACAACCTTCACCCCACAAGCATTAACCATCTTCCTTTTGACTCGGCTCACTTTTGAAGGCAGGGCCAAGCGTGAGGTGAGGCTGTGAGTGTCAGAGGAAGGGGATCTGCAGAGCTTCGTCCCAGCCCTAGCCGCCGCCACCCTTTCAAAAAGGTTTCCATCTCTCCCTCACATTTGCTCTAAACTGAGTCTTGACTCTTTGTTAAGCAAGTGCATGGATAGATGTAACAGAGAACCAATTAACTAGGAAAATGATTCAGTACAGAATTCTTTTCCCCTAGACTGAGGTCTGAGGCCCAGCCAAGGTCAAAAGCCAGAAGAGCAATCAAATAAAAACACAGAGCAGCAGCAGAGTCAAGCAGAAGTCCAGAGGCCCATTGCATGGAGGTCAAAACACACAGCGAGGTCAAGGAGAGAACGGGAGACTGCGAGCAGAACTGAAGCTCAGACTTGGTCTCCAGGAGCTTTCAAGTTGCAAGTGAGACTAGCGCAATTGAAGTCCCGCCCAGTGACTATTTATACCATGTTAGAGGCTCGTCAGATGTCGTTCTTGTGAGAAGAACCAAGGGACAAGTAGTCTTCTTCAGTAGCTAAGCAGTCTTTCACCTGGCCAGCACCCTATCATGGATCTTAAGATTCCAGCATTCTTGAGGAGTATGCGGCAGTCAATTGCCCCTCCAGGAGGTACATTCAAACCCCAGACTATCTTCAGTAGTGCCTGGGTCTTCTGAAGGGCCAACTGCCTCTTAGGTTTTTGTCTTCTCTGAAAATAACTCCAGTACAAGCATAACAGCAGTATCATGATGCCCTAAGCCTTATTACTGGCAGTAAGAACCTCAGCCAAAACTGCTCACATTTTTGGTATCTCCCTTTGGTGTTGGCCTTACCCTGCATACTCTTGGTGGTACTCACGTGATGTCGCCTGAGAGTTTTTCCACAATCAGAATCCACAACCCGTGCTTTCTCTCACAGGGAAAGACGTTCAACTCCTCTGCTCAAGCGTGTTCAGCCTATACCTGCAAGCGAGTGAAAAGGGTGTTCCACTGGAATGAAGCCCTTTCTCTTTGCATTTCAAGGAAACTCAAGTGGGACCAATCACTCTGTTCCAGACCCATGCCGCTATTGCGGGTGTTCATTCATAACCCTGTCCATCCCATTTCCACATTAAACTTCAGTGATACTGAGCAACAACCCAACTGCATGAAAATGTACATTGGAGGACAGATTGAAATATATACAATCTCACAACACACATTTTCAAAGTTACACCAGCACCGTTTGTGGTGTGGGGGAGTGTGTTGAAGCATTCAGAAAGTACAAACAAGTTCTTGGCAAATCAACAAAACTAGAACTCATCAAAGTTCTCCATCTTCAGGGTTGGAGATCATTCTAACTCAGGTCCACATCAGATTGCAGGCTTCTGATTTTTCTCTCGGTGTAAAAAATCCATGTGTTTCCATGTGTATTTATTCCAAATGCATGCATCGTTTGGGAACATATGTCCACATTTCTCCCATTGATTAAAACATGCAAATGCTTTGTGTTTATTTTCCACAAGTACATATTTTTCATGCACATTTTTAAAAAATATATGCGTGCTGTCAAACAAAGGTTTCTGGTCTATGAATCATATCACACACTTGCAAATGTACAGACTGCAATGAAAAAATTGTGTATGCCTCCATATTCTCTCCAAAGTTATAAACTCAGTATGTTCTGATCAAAACCAAACTGACAGAAATTTCTCACACATGCCTACAAACAGGGTTGGGACAAACCCTGTCAGAATCCATCCCTCCAAGCATTTGTGGGCTTTGTCTTCCCAAGTTTGCTGAGTGGAAAGGAAGTCCATAAATAATTGCAGAGCCCAGTTGGGTGACCAGCAAACTACTTACTGGAAACCACCCAAAAGGCAGCAGCAGCTGCTGCAGAAAGCACCTTTCCTGGCAAGTCCCTCCTGACCATGTGCCCCCTGGCCAGCTTTTCTTGGTTCCAGGAGCGGCTGTCCTTTGAGCAGTGCAGCTTGAACCAGTACCCTGCAGATACTGGGTGCACTCAGAAGAACTCAGACAAAAGACTGACACACAGCAGAGCAGAGCCCAGGAAGTCTGTTGGATTCCCACTATTGCTGGATTCCAGATGCATCCCTAAAAATTCCACTTTGCGTCTTAGTCCAAGAGATTCTGAGCAGATTTATCCATATCAGTGACTGGATTCTTCATGCATCTCTGTTTGTTGTTGTTCAGTCACAAGGTCATGCTTGACTTCCCAGCCCCATGGGCAACATTCCTCCAGGCTCTCCTCCATCACTCAGAGTCCACCCAAGCCCACACCAACCACCCCAGTGACCCCATCCAGCCAGCTCCACCGCTGCCACCCCCCTCTCCTTTCGCCTTCAATTGTTTCCAGCATCAGGGTCTTTTCTGATGAGTTCTTCCAAATCACCCACCACCACCACCAAATATCAGCCAGTTCCTTTCCCTGGAGAGTAACTGAGCCATTGGACCAAAACCTGATGACCTCGTTGAGGGGAACAGGTGCTGATATTCCAGGGTGCCTGGTGGTACTCTCAGAATGCCCAAAAGGTGTCTGGAAGCTCAGGAATGTTTCTGGGGTCTTGGAGGAGAAAGCCCCTCTTGTTGGAGAGGAACTGGGAGGAAGATGGGGCAAGACTGTGGACTTGCTAACCCATCACTGCTTCTTCTTCACACTCTGGAACAAATCTGTCCCCCGATGCCAATCCATTAGCTCCGATCAGTCACAAAGTTCTTAACCACGCAAAGGGAAGAGTGATGATGCAACAGAACTAGGTATATTTGGATGGCCACTTTATTTGAATGAAGGGTTATTTGAACCCTTAAACAGACGTTTTGGCCAAGGCATCATTCAAAGCAGGACCTCAGGTTTCTCTTGATGATAACAACACGGATGGGGAAAATTTCAGCAAGGATTAATTCAGAAAGAAAATATTGAATTCTACATGAGCTTTCACTGAGGACTTCAGAAGGATGTTTTATTTTTGTAACAACTATGTGAGGCAGAAAGGAAGGTATTTGCTCAGGACCCTCCTCAGAAAGCTCCATATTTGAACAGGGATCAAAATCTGTCAGGATCTGCATGGCGAGGCTGCTCCCCCTGGAGGTTTGATGGAGAAGGTAGTCTGGTCCACCTTGCACGTCCTTGCAGGATTGGCTTCTCCTCCGCAGGTGCTTGTAGGATTAGGACCAGTGCAATCATGCAGACCATCTGAGACCAGCTGCCTCGTTTCCCCATGGAAATACTGACAGTCCCTGGATGTATACTTGCTGGCGTTCCTGAAATGCTTTCATTTATACCCTGAGTGCGACCCTTTTCTGCAGACTTTCATCACCCATGGTTCTGATGTTAGAGCTGAAGATGGCAGCTATGTGTGACTTGGAGTTGACCAAACCCAATTTTCCCACAGTGGTTTAGTCATGGCTAGCTACAAATGCAGAAGAACTCCTGGGGCTTAATGTAAGAGGGATCTTAGCCCTGGTGTGGGCTTTCAATGTCAGGACCTAGAACTTAGAAGTCATTGTGAAAAACAGGGACCTCTATTAGCTTGTAACCAATGTCTTCCCTCAACACTTTGCACTGAGCTGCCATGTCCCTGCATGTTCACCCACGTATTCCACAAACCACACATGCTGTTTGCGTACTGACTGCATTGTACCACCTCTGTCCTTTTGTTAATGAGCAGAGGTTCTGTTTGAACACCCAAGTAAAAAACCGCAACACAAGAGGCATAACTTAAGCCCAAACTGGTGGACGGACTTATTGATTTCTCTAATTTATAGCCCACCTCTGCACCAGAAATGGCATTCAAGGTGACTATCAATCTTACACCTCAAGTTAAATTGAGGGAGGTATGAGGAATTTGCTTCCGTTCCTTCCTTTCAGGTCAGTATGTCCCCATTTACTTTCCTGGACCAGACGTGGCCTCAGATGCAGTCTGTGCTCAACGCTTATACATTGCTTTGCTCCAGCTTCTCTCAGGTGGACATCTGGACTCAGAAGCAGCATCTCAGTTACAATGCAATGTGAAAAGAAGCCATCGATTTAATTTCATGGGCTTATTTTTAATAGGCAGCACCGAACCAGTTCTAATCCACCTCAGCAGCAGGCCAGCTTACATGACAAATAAAAAAAAATATATTTGCCTGCTAGCAGAGGGAAAACAGGTAGGGGACTCAGCTCCTGTCATACAGTAGTGAGATCCATAGCCTGGGAGTAGCCAGCAAGAAGGCTCTGTTACATCTCCACACTCCTCTGAATGTTGTGGGAAGACTACAAGGGCCTTAGATTGAAAGAGAGTGAGAGAACTGGACATATTCTGCCTTGAGAAAAGAAGACTGGGGGGGGAGGCATGATAGGGCATGATATCCCTCTATAAGGACCTCAAAGGCTGTCACAAAGAGGAAGGTTCAGATCTCTTCTTGCTGATGCCAGAGTGTGGGACATGGAATGATCAAGTCAAGTTGAGGCAACCCAGATTCAGGCTGGACATTGAATCCAGCTGTCCTCATTGTCAGAGCAAGACAACAGTGGAACCAGCTGCCTGGAGAGGTGGTGGGCTCTCCCACACTGGAGACATTCAAGAAGAAACTGGGCAGCCCTCTGAGTGGGATGGTGTGACTTGGTGTCCTGCAACAGCAGGAGGTTGGACTCGATGGCCTTCATGGCCCCTTCCAACTCTACTATTCTATAATTTTGTGATTCTATGATTCTCTAACAGGCTGGTTATGAAAAACATGGTATTGCAGTTTTTTCTTCTGTCTGATTCAGAAATGGGGCATCAACAACATATATATTTAGATTATTTTCACTGGGTATGGAAGTTTTTTCAGCAATTTTTAAACTCAGAATATTAGTGGTAGTACTATGTGAAATTTCTTTGAAATCTCACCTAGAATCCCTGCACCAGTGTCCATGCTCAGAAATCCAAGCGATGGATGTGTTTTGATTGAGATTTGGCTTGGTTTTTCTTACTTCTGCACGTTAGGAGTCACACACAGTTGTATCCTGGGTGAGGGGCTTTCAGTTTGAGAAATATTTCTTAGCCCACCACCATGCTTCTGGAACTTGGAGCCTCCCTGAGAGTACAGAAACAAGATAAATTCACTTTAGAACATTTCTGATCAGGAGTTATTCAGCTCACACCTTCAGGAGCCAGCATTGTTGTTGAAGTCTGCCCGTTTCTGCATTTGCAATGTGGTTTGCAGACCAAAAAGGTTGTATTGGGTGGCATGCACACTTTAAACTATGAGGAGGGAAGGAAATGTGCTTTCAAAACATCAGTGGGAAAAGAATGTGTACTTTTCAAAGATACACATGCGGGATGCAAACCCCTGGAAAAGTATGTACAGCTTTGCATGTGGAACAAAAACAAATTGCACAAGCAGATACGGACTTCAGTCAGAGCAAACTTCAAGATGAAACCTGGAGCACTTGGCAAAACTGGTTGTTGCTGATTTGCACGTTTCTCAGTGGGAGCCATTGCATACCCCAAATTCCCCATCTGTGCATGTCCCAAATTCTCCAGTTCTGCAATGGGATGCATTTCTTAGTCATGTGGGCACAGCCAAAGAATTGCCTTCCTTTCAAATGTTGTTCATTGAGCTCATCCAGAAAGGATCTGCCTGAAGCGCTGAATGAAGAACCCAAAGAAAGACACACAACTGGTCAGGATGCCGAAAACTTCTCTCATGTGTTCAAACAGCATGAGCACGAAATTCCCGATTCTGGTTGCCGGGAGATCCCTCGTCACATGCAGCATATTTAATCAGGATATTACACTCTAAGTGAGTTTGGCGTGGCTGAGCCGTGCCCACCTTACCCAACATTCTGTCTGTTTTGCTTTTTGCGAGCCGGGCTAAGCCAGTCTATGATTGCGAAGCTTAGTAGCCATTAATTCTCATTTCTTTCAGCTCTTCCACAACTCCAGCTTATGAGGTCTTCGATTAAAAAAAAATTCTCCCCAAAGTTACCTTGGTGACTCATACGTTAGCCAAGCTGACAGATTTATGACAGTTACATATATAAATATTTATACGCTGCGGCAATGCAATTTTTAAGGGCAGATATATACCCTCGCAGGCTGGCTCGCCAACGAAACTTTGCACATCACATGCAAACACCTCACAATAAAGACATTCGAAATGGGACAATGCCAGAGCTGAGAGAAAACGACTCATGGGAAGTCAGTGAGGGTTGTAAAGGTCTCCTGAAATGCAAATAAACACTTTCTCATTGAAATGCTTCTTGCAAAAAATCCCTTATACTGTCCTTACTGGTATGTCCGTTTACTTATATTACATACAAGCTAAGCTGGAGCTTATCAAAATTCTCCAAATTCCCCCTTGAAGCTCATTCTGCCCCATGTCTGTATCAAAGTTTGATTTTTTTTCCATTTTGCATACAATTTGGTATCTTTTCCCAAATGTATGCATCAATTGTGTGCATCTTTAAAAGGTATTTTTCCCATTGATTAAAATGTAAATGTGTACATTTTGCATAAATACTTTTTCAGATGTCTGCCTGCCATGGAATTAAATGGGCAGTGGGGGGTGTTCAGGAATCATTCTGTAACCTTGGAGATGTTTGAGTCTGTGTCTGCTCTACAAGTTGGAATGGAATGGAATGAATCCCCATTGTGGCTGGGACAACTTCTTTCAGAAATCACAGGCTTCTTCTTGCGCTTGGCCTGATCCTGCAAAATGAGCTGAGCCCAGAGGAAGTTTTGAGTGCTCACGGACCACAAGCTTCTCCATCAAAAGTGGCTGCAGAATGGAAGAGCGGAGTTGCAAGTGGGCCCACCTGCCACCTTCCCCACAGCCACGCGTCGTCTCTACTCGCTGCTTCCAGCAGCAGCAGGCATGGACGAGTGTCATTGCTTGCATGGTGCATGGGACTCAATCCCTGACAAGCACCCTGGGAGAGCTAGGCAGGTTTACCAGGAACTCTGGGCCACGGCAAGCAGTCCAAAATTGGGGAAGCCAAAACCAAGGAATCTCATACATGTTTTGGCACCAAAAAGATTCTTGCACATCCGTAATCCTAACTCGAAGAAGTATGCTCTGAGCACTGACTGGCTTTATAGCACAGAATCGGAGAATAGCAGAGTTGCAAGGGGCCATGAAAGCCATCGAGTCCACCCCCCTGCTGTTGCAGGACACCAAGTCCCACCCTCCCACTCAGAGGGCTGTCTACTGTGTTATCATCTCGCTTGCTATGTTTTTCCTCAATGGAGGGAGGTATACCTGTGACTGATTCCAGTAGCACCCCAGATGGGATGGTTTCAAAGCAGGTGGGCCAGTTCCAAAGCCAGAAGCATGGCTTCAAGATAGGGAGAGGTATTACTACCACTCAATGAGACTCTGGTGCGCTTGCAACTGGACTATTGAGCTCAGTTTTGGGCCCCTCATTACAGAAAGGATATAGCCAGGTTAGTCAGTGCAGCGAAGGGCCACCAGAATGGTGGCCAGTTTGCAGGGGAAGCCAAATGAAGCGAGACTGAGGAAACTGGGTCTCTTCAGCCTGGAGAAGGGAAGACCCTGAGGAGAACTGTTGGCAACATATAGGCATGGGAGGGGGTGTCACACGGAGGTGGGTAGAGACATGTTCTCCCCTGCAGAGGAAGACAGGACGTGCTCCAACAGAGCCAAGCTCAAAGAACCAGAGTTCAATTTGGATGCCAGGAAGCACTTCCTGATGGTCAGGACCCCGAGGGTGTGGAATGGGCTTCCACAGGAGGTGGTTGAGGCCCCATCGATGAGGGAGTTCAAGGATAGGCTGGACATGCACATGGTAGGAGGCCCCTTCTGACTCGCTCTGTTTCTATGTTTCAGATATAGGGTGCTGACAAAGGATGAAATAGAGAGGAAAATGCCTGGCATCTAGGTAGATGGTTGCTGGGCGGAGGGGGATTTTGACTCTGCTGAAAAGCTTAGCTTCTGCCCTAGAAATGAAACAGGATAACAATGCAACTTCAGACAATGACTGTGGACATTCCTTAACTTGAAAGTTGTGAGAAGGGGCTCTAATGTTCCAGTTTTGTCCAAATTGCATAAATGTACATGAACTGCATGAATCGTGGTATTTTGTGCAACTTTTCTTAGCATTGTGTTTTTTAAAATGCAAATAGAGGCCTGTCTTAGAGATGGAAGTCTGTGAGAACAAACCCAACCAGGACTACTTCTGTTCAACAGATTGGAAGCAGGCAGGAAGCCTGCTAAATTCTAAATAGGCAGACTTTCCAACATTGGTACATCTCTACAGCAGGGGAAAGTCTGTCCAAAGATGAATTTAGCAGAAATACTTCCATGCCTATATTGTCCTGCATCGCCCAGGAAGCTGCAAGTATTGGGTGGCATAGAAATAAAATTAATAATAGTAATAATATATTGGAGGAAAATCTAGACAAAAACACTTTATTTACAAAGTGTACAGAGAAACACACCAGTGTGGTGTGAGAGTCAGGTTGGTGCCATGGATAAATGTGGAAGGCTGGGATTCAAGCGATCCGGGTTCCAGTCCATATTCGGCTATGGAGCCAACAGGGTGACTTTGGGCCAGTCACAGACTCTCAGCCCTCCCTGTCCCAAAGGGTTGATGTTATGGGGCTAGGAGTGAGAGCTGGAGGAAGAGAATGATGGAAGCTGTGTTGAGTTCATAGTAAGAAAAAAGGTGGGATATAAATCAAATAAATAAATAAATGATTTCAAAGGAGAAAGAAATGCATGCAATTGAAAAGAATCTTCAAAATGTGTACATTTTGAGAAATGTGTATTGAAATATGCAACCATTTTCATGATGCTTAAAAAAAGATAAAAGTGCAATCTAATCTAGAAAGTCAATGGCTAATTAAGGGCTATTAGAGTATATTCAGTTCCCAGGACTATGTGCATGGCTTGGTGGACTGTGAAAGCCCCGTTTTTCATAGGATGTTTGAGACAAAAAATATTGTACATTTGCCAATTTACTCCCTGAACTTGAATCCAAATGTTGGCATAATTGGTGGTCAGACCTCACATGCATATGAACTTGCGATGCTGTTTCTGTGGAAAGAAAATGGTTTTGACAAATGTGTACATTCAAAAAATGTGCATCAAAAAAGCGAGCTCACTTTTTTCACACAAAAGCACCAGTCCATGGGATGAGACTGGAGACATCTGAATGCACACCCAACCATGTACCCCCAGGATGCCATGGAGGAGGAGGAGGAGGAGGAGGAGGAGGAGGAAGGCTTGCAATCTGATAGCCTTCAATCTGCTCAAGCTTCAAGATGAATCTTGAAGCACTTCAGCAAGCTGATATTACTCATTTCCACACCCCATGATTTCCAAGGTGCAAGAGAGAACTCAGATGAAAATTATCCAAATTAGATGGATGGGTGGGAGCTTGTGTTAAAAAACTGAATGCAAGAAAGCATGATATTGAGACAACCTTTCATTCATGCATCCCCACCTATTTCTGAATTCTAGGTGAAAGGGGGACTGGTGACATGACCTGGATGCTTGTGTGTGAAAGGGCTGGACCACCTTCCCATGAGGAAATGGCCAAGCCTTGAGATGTCTTCACGGGGTGAGCTGGCATGGTGAAGACACGCTTGTTGTCTCGCCTCTGCTTCCTGCTGTCCATCACCCCTTTCTCCCCTCTGTGGCACGGCCTGGCAACTGTTTGCCCTCCCAGTTCCAGCAATGAGGTCCATTGTTTGGTTCCCTGGCAAAATAGATGGCGTGGATGCCAGGTCCGACAGGGGGCTGCGCAGGTCATTGCATGCAAATGGTGAGCGCTACGTATTCCTTCGGAGGGCTGCAGAGTTGCTTGATCAGCGGTCATTTGCTGAGAGCAAATGGGCAAACCCCGGACCCAGGAGCCGTCCCTGCTTCTCCTTCTCTTTGAAAGCCAAAGTGTACAATCAATTGTTCATGATTTTGGTTGGACATATATCTAAGGTTAATAAATTGAAAGGACAAAGCAGAGTTCCCCCCACAATGCCCACCATTTCGGGGGGCTTTGTGTGCTGAATTCTCCCACTCCCCTCTCCCAGTTCCTATTTATGGGCATCTCAGTTTCCCTCTGTTTATGCTGGTTTGAACCTATCTGTTAATAAAACATTACAAGGACGTTGTGGGGGAGATGCTGGAGTAGAAAACCTCTGAGGAGACAAGAAAATGTCTCTCCATTCCACTGCTTCCAATCCAGCTCACTTGCTCCTTATCCAGCAATTAGAATTTCAGTTTTAAAAGTGAATGGAGAAGACTTAAATATCTGATGGGAGCAGGGGCAGGCCACTGCCTTCAAAAGATGAGGCATGGCGAGATTTCGGGCATTGCCCAAGGGCAAAATCGAAATGCAGCTTGCTCAAGGGGAAACACACAGCTTTCTGAAGGCTGCTGTTCTCAACCTAGTGCATCCAGGTCATCACCTCCCATCAGCCTCAACTGGCATGACTGTCAGTCAGGAAAGCTTAGAGCTGAAGTCCAAAACCCTGGAGGGCACCAGGCTGGAAAATCCCAGTCCATGTTCCATTTACATGTAACTGCATGGCGTGATGGAGTTCTCGCTTCATAGTAACTGGAGGTTAGATAGTTCAACTGAGGCCTCAGGCCCTTGTGATCTGAGGCAAAAGGAACTTCATGTAATGGCAGCGCACAGATCCCTCAGTCCACATGTGGGGTCCCTAATTTGTTGTTGCTGTTGTTGTTTGGTGCAAAGTCATGTCCGACCCATCACAACCCCATGGACAACACTCCTCCAGGCCTTCCTGTCCTCCACCATCCCCTGGAGTCCACCTAAGCTCAAGTCCACCTAAGTCCACCTAAGTCCACGACTGCCCCAGTGACTCCATCCAGCCACCTCATCCTCTGCCCTCCCCTCCTTCTTTTGCCATCTATTGTTCCCAGCATTAGGCTCTTATCCAGGGAGTCCTTCCTTCTCATTAGGTGGCCCAAGTATTTGAGCTTCATCTTCAGTATCTGACTTTCTAAAGAACAGTGCTTCTACAGTGTTTGTGTGTGTGTGTGGGGGGGGTGTTGTTTGTTTAGTCACAAAGTTGTGCCCAACCCATCGCAACCCCATGGACAACATTCCTCCAAGCCTTCCTGTCCTCCACCATCCCAACTCCACACCCGCCGCCCCAGTGACCCCATCCAGCCACCTCAACCTCTGCCATCCCCTTCTCCTTTTGCCTTCAATCCTTCCCAGCATCAGGGTCTCCTCCAGTGAGTTGTTCCTTCTCATTAGGTGGCCAAAGTATTTGAGTGTTGGGGTCCCCAGCTAGGGATGGGCAAAGCGGTCTCAGTCAAGATGCGTTCTATGTGCAATCTGGAGCATGCCTTTGATCGTTTGTTTACATGAAAATGTATGCATGTTTCCACTTGCATATCTGCAACGTGCATGTCCATTAACCAAATTCGCCTTAATCCCTACCACTAATAGGGCTTCAAATAAATGGCTGGTGGACACGCTGCCTTCAAATCCCCAGCCCTCTTAACTCCGATCTGACCTTCACCTACTCTATTCCCCCCGGTGTCTTTGCATGGGGGATTGGAGGTGGAGTGGATGGCAGAAAGCTTTGCCCTGATAAAGCATTTCTTGCTCAGCTAAGAAAGACTTTTATCTCCATTGAGCTTCTGATTGGAAATAAGAGTGTTTCCCTGATATGGGGAGAGGGAAGGCTCTGGGGTGGAAGCTACTGAGTGATTCAGTCCTGTTGCTTTTGAGTAAGCTTAAAATGGTTTTTGGAAAACCACATGCCCGCTGCACCTGCCTTTCTTCATCCGTGCATAACTTTCAGCTTTACTAATTAGAACAGGTAGCAATTCCAATCAAGCAGACCTAATGCTACTGGTTTCTGTCTGTGGCCACATGGAGGTCAGGGGAACAAAATCTGGGGATTTTTGCATGGAAAAGCTCCACAGAGACTGCAAAGTTTGAATTGCACTGACTGTATTTCTTCCAGCTGTAAAAATGTCAAAAATCATTTTGACTCATGTTTGATGTCAACCTGAAAGTGACTTTACCTGGTGGTGAATAAGTTACAATGCAACCGTTTAAAAAAAGGAAATTGCAGGTTGCAATTCTGGAGATTTATCAAAGCAATCACACAACCAGTTCACTCAGTAATGGTACAATTAAAATTGCATCCAACTTGGAAGGAATTAATCTGTGGATCAGCTCTCCACTGGTGCTTGTACTCCAAATGTTCTTGGCTCAAAGGACTCATCAAAGTATGTTTAGAGGTGCATATTTTGAGAGAAAATAGGTTGAGAAATGACTATGCTCGGAGATGGTGCATTTAAAAATATCTTTGGATGCATTTTCCATGCATGCGTGCATGAAGAGACAACCACAGATAAATGCAGGAACAGTACAAGCAGACTTCTGTTTTGGGTGAACATATGCAAAAGCTGCATGGACCAGAAGTAGAACAATTAACCCTTCTCTGATTGTAGCCCTGTGCCAGGTGCCCAGGGTCAGGCCTTTTTGGAATGAAAAAGAGCTGGTGTGGTGGAGGGGATGAGATGATCGGTGCAAGCTGGTTTGCCTCTGATGGTGCCTCTCTTTGCTGCAGTCCCCAGCAGCTGTCTTAGCACCTTTCCAAAACAACTGAGCCAGCCACGGAATTCTTCATGCAGACCATGCCTCCCCAATCAGATCTGGTGTCATGAGGCTGCTGGTGAAAGCAGGCAATGCCCTCACCTTGTGCCCACCCTGCAGAAGGAGAAATAGCAAAGGAACTCTGTTGCCCCTCCTTGAAGCACACAGAGCAATGCTTCCTATTTGGAAATCCCTGGTTGGTGATAGAAGCCCCATGCTGGCTAGGTGGAGAGCCCAATTGCGCAGCTTACAAATTGCTCACTGGTTCAGGAACCACAGCATCCAGCAGATGTGCCTCCAGATGTGTTTTGCAGTGCAGGTACAGCCTTTCTGCACTGCACTGCCCTGCCCTCAGCGTGAAATGCAGGCAGAGCTCAGCCAGAGACTCAGATCACTCGCCTGTTCCTACAGTCCCGAGCCAGATTCCTTCAGGGAGCCCGCTAATGTCTCCCTCCAGCAACCCATGTGCACAAGAGAGAGTGTAATATGAGAACTTCATTTTTGCACACATAACATGAGAGTTCGAAGCCCTGAATGTGAGCATGAGCCTGCGTCCACCAGAAATATTCACAGGTTGCCCAACACTTGTTTGGATCTATCAGTTACATGCTTGCCAGTGTGCAAGGGCAGGGAATAGAGAATTCTGATCTCTTTCCTTGCTCTTCTTGGACCACCAGCAGCTAAAGAAGAATTGCTGGATCAGGGATACTTTGGAGGTGCTTTTGCTTCAGAGGCACTTGCATGATTCTGGACCAGAAAAGATTTCAGGGTGGCATAATGTTCACCTCGTCTTTGAGGCAAGGAACTTGAGAACCCATGAATTATATTTGAGTTCCATAGAAATCTAGAGAGAGAGTCAGAAGGCATCTCCAGGGCCATCTAGTCTGACCCCCGGCTCCAGCTGGCTCTGCTCACGACAGGCCCACCATGAGGATGTCTAGCCTATCCTTGAACACCCTCACTGATGGGGCCTCAATGACCTCCCGTGGAAGCCCATTCCACGCCCTCGGGGTCCTAACTGTCAGGAAGTGCTTCCTGGCATCCAAGTTGAACCTTGGCTCCTTGAGCTTGGCTCCGTTGGAGTGCATCCTGCCTTCCTCTGCAGGGGAGAACAGGCCTCTCCCCATCTGCATGTGACACCCCCTCACATACATTTATTTATTTAAAACATTTTTATGCTGCCCCATTGCAACAAATGCAATAAATACAACTAATTTAACAATTAAAGTAAGTTTTGAATAAAAAGGTCTTGGTCTGGCGCCGAAAAACAAATAACGAGGGCAGCAGGCGGACCTCTCTGGGGAGCGCATTCCATAGATGGGGCGCCACCGCAGAGAAAGCCCTCCTCCGGGTACCTACCCTTCTAATATCCTTCACGGAGGGCTCCCGGAGAAGGGCCTCTGCCACCAATCTCAGGAGGCAGGAGGGCATATATGGACGTAAGTACTCCTTCAGGTAACCAGATCCCAAGCCGTTAAGGGCTTTATAGGTCATAACCAACACCTTGAATTGGGCCCGGACTTCAATCAGGAGCCAGTGGAGCTGACGGAGAACTGGGGTTATATGAGAACAACGCCCAGTCCCCATCAGCAGCCTGGCAGCTCTATTCTGCTCCAACTGAAGTATCCGGACTGTCTTCAAGGGTAGCCCCACGTTGCAGAAATCTAAACAGGAAGTCACCAACACATGTGTCACAGTCGTCAGGCAGTCATACTCCAGGAAGGGACGCCACCACCCGCTCTAGCACCTTGCCCAGAAATGGGATGTTGGCCACCGGTCTATAATTGGCGGCCACCTCTGGATCCAGGGATGCCTTCTTTAGGACTGGCTGGACTACCGCCTATAGCTCCTTTCCGCAGCTATATGTCACCAATAGAGCTGGAGCCTCGTGTCTTGCAGCACCATGTCTACCTTTAGCCTAGATCCCATGGAGGAAAATCATGAATTTCTCCAGGAGAAGCAATGAATCATAAAAGCACAAGGGGGTGGGTGAGAATTTCACAAAGAGAGATAGAAAGTCTGTGGGGGGTGGGGGATTGGCAGCTCAGCTTTCACTCCTCTTCCCTCCTCATCATATTGCAGGGTGCTTAATACACCTTCACAACTGTGCCCACCCAAGGGTGCGCATGTGTGTTTGTGCGTACATTTTTAAGCCCTTCTTCTGCAGAAAGAACCGAAGTGAGGACAATCCTGCAGGAATTTACTGTGACTCAGTAATGGATTTTGCTTGTTTTCAGCCTTGATTATAAAATGTCTTGTAAAAAAAAATGATGTCCCTGATGCACAACTGCACCGAAATTAATGGTGAACTGGAGCAAAATTACTCTGCCTTTTATGCATTACAAAAATTCCCAGTGACACAATGTCAAAACATGGGGGAGTGTGTGGAGTGGGGAGTACGTGTGTCTCTCTCCACCCCAATCCTCTCCCCTTATCCCAGCATTCCTTGCAATTCTTCACCGGATATGTTGGTGGGGGACTCAGTGAAAATGCTCTAGAGTGCATTGCGCGTTTACTCAGAAGCAAATCTCACTGTTGTAAGTGCCGCTTACTCCCCAGTAAGGGCAATGATGTGAGGATCAGTTGCCCAGGAGAGCCTGACATGCCAGCCTCACTAACACTAATGATGTGGCGGTAGAACGTGCTTTCTCCATGAATGACGTAAGTGGGTCGCTGCTTGGGCTACTGGCCAAGGGTTACAGCTTGGGTGTCGTTAAAAAATATAGGCACAGTCTGGAAGGAAGTTCTCCCACACAACCCCTGTTTAAACACACGAGAGCAGCATTTCTGCAGACCTTTCTACTTGATCCTGCCATAAAAACTGTGACTGTTCTTTGCAGAGTGAGAAGTCAGCCAAGGGCTCGCTTTCCATGAGACCCCTTCCAACACCCCGATCAGAGCTGGGGGGCTTACAGCAATTTCATTGAAACGCTGCGAAAGCTTTACTCTTAGGCCTGAGGAACATGAGACTGTGAGCTTGTCTTTTTAAAAGTGTGTTTTCGTTCCTTATGAAGGGATGAATGGATGGATGGATGGATGGATGGATGGATGGATGGACGGACGGACGGACGGACTCCACTCTCATACGTATGAGAAAGAAATCTTGAGCTGGGTGGTGCGAAAGATGGAACATAACCGGAGAAATGGGGAGTTGTTGGAATAGATGAATGAGTTACTAATTTTGCACTAGATTGTGAACTTTGGGTCTTTGAGCAGTCTGCACCTCAACTGTCACATGTCTCTGTGTGTGGCAAGTGAGTTTGTGTATCCCTTCTCCTTCAGGAGGAAATGCAATGGCATTACTTTAACTCTTTCAGGAAAGAGTGTTTTTTGAAGGCTTCCTGCAAACCAGCCATGCTGAGAGAAACATGAACCCAGTCCTTTATTTATTAACTTATTTATTACATATGTACACCACCCCATAGCCCCTCGAGGCTGTCTACACTTCATTATGCCAAAGACAGCCTTCGGATCACATTCAGAGAACTTCAGGATGCTCACATGGTCCTCCCGTCCCCGACAATCAGCTTCTTAGCACAGAATGTTCTTTAGAAACTCTGCGTCTGCTGAATGTTCAGTCCCAGGCACCAAGCCCAGTGTCTGAGGCCCAGGACTGGAATGTCTCCTGAATTTATGTATTTATTTATTTAAAACATTTATAACCCATCTGTACCAGCAGGTCTCAAGATGGCTTACAGTGTAGCAGCACAATTAAAATACAATATGTAAACATATAATAAAATCCTAACCATTAAATTTCCATTAAATCTTCAAATACCAGCTAAATGAAAAGGTTTTAGCCTCCTGTAACATTTCTGGTCAAACTGGGAAATCCTAGAAGCACCCTATTAATAAGCATTAAAACAAAAGACATTTAATATTATTATTCGTTGCATTTCTATACCATGAATAGCAGGAGCTCTGTGGGCAGTTCATAATATTTAGTTCTCCCATCCGGGATTCACTCAGGCCTGCCGTGCTTCGCTTCCAAGTTTAGGGAGGACCAGGTAGCTCAGGCGATGAGGAAAGAGTGTCCTCTTTGATGCAGAGCAGTCCCCTGCCCGAGGTCAGCTCTATTTGAAAGTGTCCTCTCTTTGAAGGACAGTTTGTCAATTTCCAAAAGAAAGAGCTATAAGAACCATTGGCTATCCAAGGTTAGCACCTAAACAGCCATCTGAAGAGGCAATTGCACCCCTTAATCACAGTCTTGCTCAGTATGGTAGATGTATTGTAATTCTGTTTAAATAACCACCTACTCGTACCACCTACCTGGGCACTGAAATCAGCCTCTGGGACCTGCTTCTCACTGCTACCTCCAAGGTGCCAACAAGGAGGAGGCCCCTTTCAGTGGTGGTTCCAGTTTTGGAACAAGTCCCGCATTGAGGCCCACCTGGCACCAACCTTACTTTCTTTTTGGCAAGACTTCCATCTGTCTCAGGGCATTTAGAAACATAGAAAGACAGCAAGTCAGAAGGGGCCGCCCGAGCCATCTAGTCTGACCCCCGGCTTTAGCTGGTTCCACTCACGACATGCCCACCATGTGCATGTCCAGCCTATCTTTGAACACCCTCACCGATGGGGCCTCAACAGCCTCCCGTGGAAGCCCATTCCACGCCCTCGGGGTCCTAACTGTCAGGAAGTGCTTCCTGGCATCCAAACTGAACCTTGGCTCCCTGAGCTTTGCTCCCTTGGAGCGCGTCCTGCCTTCCTCTGCAGGGAAGAACAGGTCTCTACCCATCTGCATGTGACACCCCCTCACATACCTGTATGTCGCCAACAGATCCCCTCTGAGTCTCCTCTTCTCCAGGCTGAAGAGACCCAGTTCCCTCAGTCTTGCCTCATACCCCATCCCCTGCAAACCAGCCACCAACCTTGTGGCCCTATGCTGCACTAACTCTAACCTGACTATATCTTTTCTGTAACGAGGGGCCCTGAGCTGAGCACAATACTCCAGTTGTGGGCACACCAGAGTCGTATAGAGTGGTAGTAATACCTCTCTCAATCTAGAAGCCACACTTCTGGCTATGCAACCACTGCTATGCAACCACTGCCACTGCTCCAGTTTTAGTGTCGTCTGCGAATTTGATCAGCAGACTGTTCACCCCTTCTTCCATGTCGTTAATGAAAAGATTAAACAGGATCGGCCCCAGGACAGAGCCCTGGGGGACCCCGCTTGTCACTGGCTGCCATCCCGACGATTCCCCGCTAATGGTTACCTTCTGCTTTCGGTCAGTCAGCCATGCCCTAATCCACCGGACAGTGCTTTGGTGTATCCCAAAACTCCTCAGTTTCTCCACCAGGATATCATGGGGCACTTTGTCAAAGGCCTTGCTGAAATCCAGGTATACCACATCCACTGCATCCCCTCCATCTAGCCATCTTGAAACCTTGTCGTAGAATCCCAAAAGGTTTGTCTGGCAGGACCTGTTTTTGCGGAAGCCGTGTTGTGTGGCTGTCAGCCTCCCTTCTCTATCTAGCATCACTAGATCTCTCGCTATTATGAGCCTTTCCATTGTTTTTCCTACAATGGACATAAGGCTAACTAGTCTGTAATTTAACTCTTCGGGTGCTTGTTAGTGTTTTTTTAAAAAAAATCCTGATCAATCAGGTTTTATCTTGCTTGTATTATTAGAATTTGATATTTAAATGTGTGGGGGTTGGTATGGTAATTTTTCGGTTTCCTGGAGTTCATCCAAATTCATGTTCATTGCATCAGTGACATCTTTCCTAATATAAAAATATATACATTCTGGTGGATTCTAGATGGTGTTTTAACGGTTTATTGTAAACCACCTAGAGAGCTTCAGTGTTGAAGAGCACAGAAATTTGACAGACAGACAGACAGACAGACAGACAGACAGACAGACAGACGATAGAAGGATATTCCAAATTCCAGAGCCAGTCCACTGCAGAACCCAAGGGTTAGATTCACAGAAATCTGAATTCACCTGAATCCTTTGCAACTGTCCCCAGCATCCCTCATGAAAAGATGAGCAAGGGCTACATCCATGGGAAGTAGAATTAGTACAAATGGAAGCTTCAATACATATAAATTAGCATATGAACATGTTATACAAATCCCTTCCCTGTTTTACCTTCCTTTTGGGCCTGCTCTTTGGAGGCTTCTGAGTGGCAACCTAGATATTAGGTTGCCAGTGCATCAGAGCCGGCTGTGTAGGTTCCAGGTGTTTTCAGGGCAAGAAGCTCTTGGAAGTCCACCTGCCTGAGGAATCCATGTCCTCTTCACAGCTTTTACTCCTACTGTGCTTATATTTGCCCTGATGCATGGACCCAATCCACAGCAGCAGCACCTCTAGAAGATGGCTGGGGAACACCAGGGGAAGCCAGTGCTTCAGCAAGGCAAGGGGGTTGTGGGGCTGGCCCCACAGACAGACAGACAGACAGACAGACAGAGAAGGCTCTGGCAAACACCAAGAATGAAGCCAAGACCAAAGTCCCCATCCGATGCTTTAGGATCTGTGCCATTGATGACAAAATCAAACGCCACCCAGTTCAAAGTAAGCTCTGACCAACAACTGTGTGAACAGCTACATTTGCACATTTTACCCACCCCAAGTCACATTTTGAGAAATGCAGGGGAAAATAGAAGGGCAAGGTGAAAGACTTAAAAAAAAAAACTCAGAACATCAGAAGCATGAATTCCTCGATTTAGAAAAGGGCGGGGGAATCACCTTCTTGCAATAACAGGCTGCACTCCCCTCTTTCTGCACACTGCAGTCGTGGCCACTGAATACATCTCTGTGTTGCATTCCAAATGTCCTCAGATGAACTTTGCAGCTGTCTAAAAAAGGCAGGAGGACCAGGTCAATAATTTTAGCTTTTGAATAGCTCAGCTGAACTGCTGGTTGGAAGAGGGTGGAAGACTCTGGAAGTGCAAGTGTTATCGTGGCCTCTTCCTCCTTTCCCCTCCCATGCTTCCCCCCCACACCCCCGACAACCTTCTCTTTGGGGAACATTTAACAACCGCCAGTGAAAGGTTGCTGTGCAGATTTCTGCATATTGGAATGTGCATTTACATAAGGCATGGAAATCCAGCCGCTTGCTCCTTTAAGGAAAGGTCATGCAGGGATAAGGTGGTCTCATCTCGCCGCCCCTGCACATTCTGGTGCAGGGAAGACAGGATGGGTCTTTGATACCTGGATTTGCATTCCAACTCTTGCAAGGACTCACACTGTGGCTTTAAGAAAGCCTTTATTCCAGCCTCCACTTTTTTTAGGGACGTGTTAACTGCAATCATTTGATTGTAAAACGTTTTACAGTGGTCATGTATACCCATTCCTTCTGTCAACGACTCTTTGACAGAAGTAGATTTTGCATAAATGCATTTGTACACATTTGAGCAAATTTGCACTACCAAAACTGTGCAAACTCCCCATGCACATGTTTGTACTTTAGTCTGTGGGAGGGATGTACTTTTTGGTCGGTGTTATTTTCCTATAACTAAATTTGCATAGTTGACAAGAGCTCTTGTCAAGGAGAAGAAGCATTTGAAGGGCATCCATTCATAGGTTTGCCATAAGTTGGAAACAACTTCACAGCACATAACAACAACAAACTAATTTGCATAACATCACAGAAAGTTAAAAACAAAGCAACACGGACCATATCCATTTAACTTGGGAAAAGCCAGGCTGCCGCAGAAACCTTGGGTTAGATTTACACAAATCTGAACTCATGTGAATCCTTTGCAGAGTTCCCCAGCATCCCTTTTGAGCAGATAAGCAAGGACAGCATCCATGAGGAGCGGAATTAGCACAAATGGAAGCTCATGGAATTGAAAGACTACCAGAGAGGGAAGTGAAACTCAGTTGAACCCCCTCCACCAATTACCATCGGCATCCTTTCTAGAAGTTTTCAGAAATGTCACATGAAACTGGTCTGCTGAGCCCATTTCAGCCTAAGGGCTAAATTCCATTTTGCAGATGCTCTTGGGGCCAGCTTTCAGCTGCAGACAAAAAAGCCAGGCCAAAATGCCAAACCTGCATACCTAGTTTAGCTTAAAAGACAAGCTGCCTTGAACTCAGATACCCAACGCTGGTAGCCTGGGAAAAGGGGCATGTCTGTCTAGAACAGCCTTCCCCAGCCTTGTGCCTTCCAGACACGTTTGGACTACAGCAACCAGAATTCCCAGTGAATGGCCCTGCCGGATGGGAATTCTGAGGGTTGAAGTCCAAATGTCTCTGAAGGCCACCAGGTTGAGAGAGGCTGACCTAGAGAATCCTGGAAAGGCTTGATATGGACCCAGGCATGAGGTTCTGCTCCCCAGGGGAGAGGACCTGGCATATGGCCCTTGCTTCCAGCAGTGGGCTTCAGCTACAATGTGGTTGCACGGATGCTGCAGAGGGCGGAGGGTTTCCTTATCACTTCCACAAGCTTGCGATCAGTGGTGTAAAAGAGGACTCAGAGAACTTCCTGTGTGTTATTGAGAGGCTGAAAGGGGCTTTGACCAAGACGTTGAGGTGTAGCACCAGAAGAGGTATGGGCAGTCCAGCAGCGCACACTGTGAGTGTCCAGAGACTGCCAACATCTACTGCAGGTGCAAAGCAGAGCTGCAAGGGCTGGCTGACTACCACTTTGGAGACAGTGAACTGAGGCTGTGCAGGTCAACTAGATTGACCAACTCTCCCCATTTGAAAGGGAGGTCATCTGGTTGGGTTGGATGGGTTGGGATGGTTGGTGGGGTGACTTTCCCTTTGCTGTCATTTTCAGAGAAAGAGTTATGGATCTTCCCCCACTTCAACCCTGGCCATTGACACATCTCTCAATGACATAATTTCATGAAAATACACTTTGCAAGACCAGAGATTATCAGATGAGTTTTCGAGCCCTCTTCTAATTGACTCACTAATTAAGGTTCACGTTTCTAAACCAGAGCTGCCACAGACTAAGTAGTCCGACAGTGGGCCTTCTCTGCTCTTTTTCCAGCATGCTAAATTCAAGTGACCTTTGCCAATGAGGTATTTCCTGCTGTATCGCCTGCTATCATCAAAGAGATCCGACTCCCCTGGATTCTCAAAAGTTGGGATCTTTGGGCAACTCAGAGACCACAAACTGTTATTTCTGTCTGTGACCAGAGGCACACAAATATCAAAGAAGACTTCACCATTAAGGAAAGAGTCTTTCATTCACTCATAAAATCAAGAATTATCCACTGGCCATTAAGTATCAGGAAGATCCACCATGGTTTTCTTCACTGTCATTAGCATGGGGCTTGTACAGAAGACAGTTCCCTTGGGTTCATGCCCCGGTTTGCAGTGTCCTGCTCAAATCGGCATGCGTTCTTGTCTCCTTTGTGGAATACCTTTCATTCTCTCTCTTTAGCTACATTAGCATGTATAGCACTAATATGGCAAATTTCTTCTTGAAGGCCAAATTATCAGACAGCAGAATCTGTGTCAAAATTCTTGAAAAATATTTCCAAAGAGAGAGGAAATGCCTTGATCTCTTGCTTAAGATAATGCCATACCTGGCAAACATTTCTCTTGATCATCCTGAAGGAAGTGGGGCTTCATTTAAGTAAGATTACAAAGACATGCTAATGAGAAGAGGTCTCCTTTGAAGTGAAGACAATTGGTGTCATCTCAGTGGTCATTCCTTACTAAGGGTGATTGCCTCTTTATTAATAAATGAAACTGAGCTTCTGAATGGTAACTTTCATCTTCAAAGAGACTTGTCTGCATTTATCCAATTCATGCAGCTCCACCATGAGGAACATGGGAAGCTTGGAGTCCATTGGCTGATTTGTAAAAGAAAGAGATTCTGTGTAAGGTTGGGTGTACACCGCTTATTTTGTGTTCTGTGAGATGGTGAGGATGAGGAAGAAGAAAGATGGTGCCTAGAAACCAAGGGTTCAAATGGGGTTTTGACAAAATGGAAGAAAGAGAAGAGACCCCCAAGGAAGCTTGAACTGAGCCAGTTGTGATAACCTTACCTTTGCTTATTTTAAACCACACAAGAATCTTACTGCATAATCTACCGTGTATGTGTCTCCAAAAGGAAAAGAATGTGCATGCTTTTGAATTTACAGTTCCAATAAGTATAAACAAAACCCATCCTCTTCCAAATCTACCTGGCATGCTGGCCTTTTTTCACTCTTCGCCAGCATCTTGCCCCCTGACTCCATCCAGTCTGCATGCCTGCAACCCTCCCGTCTTATTCTGCGTGTCCAATTGAGCTGGGCACGGAAACAAGGAGAACTTCACATTTCCCCTGCCCTGCGAAAGATGCAGGTGTCTGATTGTGCTGTCTATGCCTTTTCCCCTTGCTTGTGAATCATAGAAGAGTAGAGTTGGAAGGGGCCATGAAGGCCATCGGGTCCAAGCCCCTGCCATTGCAGGACACCCCGTTACACGATCCCACTCAGATGGCCGCCCAGTTTCTTTTTAAATGTCTCCAGTGAGGGAGAGCTCCCTAGGCAGGTGTTCCACTGTTGTGTTGCTCTGACAGTGAGGAAGCTTCTTCTGATGTCCAGCCTGAATCTGGGTTGTCGCAACTTGAATTGATGATTTCGTGTCCTGCACTCCGACATCAGCAAGAAGGGAGCTTGACCTCTTTGTGACACCCTTTGAGGTATTCATAGAAGGGAAGTAGGGAAAGGAGAAACTGTTGGGTTTCCCCAGATCCCATTGGCAGCTTAGTCCCCTGGAATGCTCCCTTCCTCCCTTACAAGCTGCAAAAACTCAAGCGCAAGCTAAAGTCAGCTCAGAAAGAACTGTACTAGCTGCAGAAGGAGGGTGCACCTTAGAAGCTTGGCTTTTGAGCTTTCCTGCAGCCATCTAGGCAATATAAAGTGGCCATCAGATTGTGGCCTTCATACATCAAGTCACAGACAAAGTCTGCTCATAGCTCTAGTCCAACTTAATCAACAGTGTCATACACCCCCAGTGGAAGCTATACAGGTAACAAACAAGTAATTATGGTTGCAGCATTAAAGGAGCCCAATAGCAACGAAACCCAACTTTATAGAATATTTTCTTTCATACTCTCACCACCCCTTTCATATGGTGTGATGCAAGATATTGGCAGAAGGATCAGCATTCAGACTTTCAGAGGAAAATGGCCAATATACTCTGTTTGGATAGTATCATAACTCGATATATTTGGGGAATTGTGAGACACTTTTATTGGCATACCGTTGGCTAACATGCAGATCAGAAACGTTCTTCACATTTTATGATGAGGTTCTCAAGTTTGTATGTTTATCCAAACGCATTTTAAAACATGCATTTTGAGATAAAATACATTTGAATGTGAGATAAAATACGCTTTAAAATGTGCATTTGTAAGAAAATACATTCAAAGTGTGTGTGAGTGTGTGTGTGTTCAATTTTTGTGCAGATTTTTGTGTCGAAAAAGAATAATAGTAAACTAAAGTGAAAATGGAATGGGATGGACTTGAATCAGACATGTGGAAGCACCACAGTTCTGTCCTTCCTGGGTCAAAACTTCTTATTTCTGTTCCTGGGTCAAGCTCACATATACTTACATAAACTTTACAGGGGAACGTAGTGGTGATTAAGCTTCCAAACTCAGATGAACTGAATTAAAAGGACAAGAGCAAAAAAATAGCTATATTCAGAGTGCAATATTTAGAAGGCTTTAAGAGATGTGTATCAGCTGACTGATCTGGTCCATCACTGGTCCTTAACTCAGCCAGTGACCTCTCAACCGAATGATTTCTTCTCACCTTTCTGTCCAACCATCCTTCTATGATGGACGTCAAGGTGTGTTCAGAGAGTGCTGTGAACTCTGCCAGACAATTACTGGCCAGAGCTAGACCCTTGCTTCTTCAGATATCATCTGCCACAATAAATTCAGACTCTTCGAAGAAGGAGCAGGAGAAGCCAAAAGACGAGTTGCTCACGTAGGAGCACAGAGCAGTAAATGTGAGGGGGAGAAACAACGTCATGGTCATGGACCGATTCATATGAAATCCCCATCAAAATAGAGTTTCAGGGAGGTGGAGAACACCAAATGGGCATGAAATGGACTTCTCTGGGGGGACATCTCATCGCCACAATTCCACCCTTGGAGATGCCTTTGATGCTGCCTGCGCGTCATGCGTCCAAGGGAAAGTGGAACTGAGAGGAGCTGCCTTTTTGGTAGTCGCTGCTCCACACTGACCTGCAGCAGTCAGACCGAGGATGTGAATGGGAGAACGAGCAAAGGTGGGCCGGGCAAAAGGGGTGTGAGGATGAGCCTGGCAGTGCGTGAGAGTGTGAGCAGGGAGTGCGCACCAGAAGCCTTTCCAAGAAGGCTGCATCTGTGCATTTTCACAGGTCTCTACTTGCAATAATAATTCTCCGCCAGTGCAGTGTGTTTCAATCATTACTGGTGCTGGAGGGCTTTCAGAAGTGTTAATTTGCACAGGCCAATAAGTGAAGTCCAATAGAAAATAGTGTGGCTGATGCTGTTGAGCATATGGGAAGATGGATGAACTTTGCCATTTCATCTGAGCGTTGCATGCTACAGTAAATATCAGAGGTAATGATATTGACTTTAAGGTATTACAGCTCCAAATGTCACTTCTCCTCTTTCTAGCACCTCTTTCTGATTTCATTTACATTCTCCCCTGTCTCCACTCTCTGGAAGCCACAGCAGTGGGACTGAACCGGGAAACAGATTCTCCCCCTCCCTCCCCTCCCCTTCCCCTTTGTTAGCCTTTTATGTTGCTAACCTCTGGCCAAAGCTTCAGAAGCGCTGGCTGAGCCCTTTGCCTCCTCCTCTAATGCCGAATATAAATAACGCTGCCCTGGACTTGGGGAGCAGGTCAAACAAACCAAGCGGTGGCCGCCTGCAGCCGAAGGTGCCGACAGCCAAAGGTCAAAGGAGAGTTAGCGGGAGCTCCAGCGGAAGGGAACTGACCCAAGGCTCCGGGAAACACCGAACAATAACATTTACACAATGTTCGGAGGCCTTTAACACACATTAGCAAAGGAAGCGTCCGGCTCTCCAGAGGGGCATGTGGTCTTGAACTTGCTCCTGGCATGAGAAATGGGTCGCAACCGCACCAGGAACAGCCTTTGCTTGGCCAGCTGGCTTGTCTGGCCAGCTCTGTGTTTAAAAGGCACCCGTCAAAAGCACAAGATTGATTCAGTGTGGGGGAAATCATGCATTCCTAACCAGAAAGGGAGCTCACTCACTCCCCAAGTGAGCTCAAAATCATCTCCTTCGAATAAAGATGTCAAACGCTCCCTGGGTATTTTCCAAATAATTAAACCCTGTGCAATTTATTTATATAAATTTACTTCCTATCTACCTATCTGGACATAAACATATGTGGATTGGACTTGGATGCTCCCTTTCAGCCTTGTCTGGAAGGACGCTGCTTGGGCAGCATTTGAAGCCGATTCCTGGTGAACTTTCCACAAATTCTGGGCATTGGCACTAGGAATTTGAATTTGCAGCTCAGAGTCCAGGAAGCAGAGCCCAAGGAATCGGGTGGCTTCCCACTCCCAGGCAGATTCCTTGCACACACCACAGCGACAGTCGGTCTCTGAACGGGCCTGTGGAAGCCATGCAACAAATTCTCCTTTGCCTGAATGGACAGTCACCACATAGCAGTAGTTTCTATTTATTTATTTAAAATATTTCTATGCCGTCCTGTCGCGAAAGCCTCAGGACAGCTTACATAAATGAAATACAATAAAATAAAATATAACATGAATAAATCATCAACCCACACTGGCCACAGTTAAAAACATATAGGACACAATACTAAAATTTATTAAAATATTGCTGAAGTAAAAAGGCCTTTGTGTGAGTGTATGTAGCACCATTCTTAGACTAGGACTGATGGTCAGAAATGTAACGGTGAACATGCAGTGCCATGCAAAATCAAACAGTACTTGATGGCTGCTATGCAGCAATTTGCAAGGGGCGGCATACAAATTTTTAAATAAATAAATTACAATATCCATGGTCCATATCTGATGCCTCCCTGAATAGGAATAATGAAACAGGTCCAGGGCACCCAGAAGCTCTGAATGTTAAGGTGAGTTTTCCCATGGATCAACTCTGAGAGGTGGGACTTGGAATTCGCGTAGCTTAGTTTCAGCTCTAGTCTCAATGAAATGTGTTTATCTCAGCACATGGCCCATCCCGTTGCAACAATTAAGGCACATCGTTAGCAACTACACGTAAGAAGGGCCAGTGGTCAGCATAGAGCATGTCCTGCAAAGTTCAGTCCCCTGGAGCATCTCTAGATCAGGGTTTGGTAAAGATTCTTCCCCAAGCTTTGTGCAGCTGCTGCTGGACTGGATCAGCCTTTCCCAACCTGACACCTCTGCATGCATGGGACTGCAACTTCAACCATAGGAGTTGTAGTCCCATAGCCCTATACATCTTGAGGGTACCACACTAAGGATACCTGCAGCAGCTTGACCAGTGGTGAAAATCTGTGTTAAGCAGCCATCTATGTCATAGTGAGAGGTTCGATTAATCGCATCGATTAGGGAAAGTGTCTTGCTTTGGCTAGATACGTCACTAAGCCAAGCAAGCACATATTTCCCAAAAAGACTTCAGAGGTGCTTGTAAGGTTCATTCCACAGGATATCAGTCGAGCATCCCAACTGCTGTGTCAGGCAGAAGGCCAAAGGCTGATGCCAGAGAGCTCCAAAGGGGAGTTAGGGAACAAGACGCAAGAGCTATCGCAAGGCTATAACGGAAGGCTTCACTCTCCGGGGCCTCCTGAGCCCCACCCAGGGCTCAGCTCTGGCTCATTCGGACCTCCTAGTTCAGGATAGCCCTCAAACCAGCCCTGACCTGTCTCTTGAGCTGACCATGTGCCTGAGGTCAGGAGGTTGCTCAGCCTTTGCCACTGAGGTGGAGTTCCCTGCCCCCTGCAGAGGGGGACTTGCAGCCATCAGCGTATTCCACCAGGGTCTTGTCCAGGATGTCCTTGATTGCCAGAAGTGCTCCCTCTGGGGAGGAGGAGGAATCGCCCGGTGAGAGCATGGCTTTCTGCCACTTGTTGCTTCCCCATAGCCACTAGCAGGCATTCGGGATGCTCCTGGCACCCGATATAACATGGCCCATGGCCGCTTGATAGAGTGAGGACTCGTCCAAATCCGCCCCCAGTCAATTGTGCTGTGCAGGATGTTGCTGCTGTTCTTGAGTCAGAGTCCTGCCAATTTTCCTCTTGCATGGAGAAGGCATTGCCTGTGCTAGGTAGGCGGCAGAAGGACGTTGCTGGCAGCTGATGGCTTCTCACATCAGAGGAGATGCTCATGGATGCTGTAGCCTTTGGACCGACTGTTAAATTGCACTATCACAATGTTCATATTTTCCTGCAGGGTGGGGGAGAAGAAAAGTCAGGCCCCAAATAGGGCAATTTTACTCAGTTTGCAGAGGGGACAGAATCTGATGCTCATGGGAATTGGCGCCTTTAGAAGTGGTGGGTGTGAGCGCCTTCACAACTAACGCCTGGCTCAACAATACTGCTATTTAGCCATTTCAAGGATGGTTTTCAATTGTTTCTCATGTTTCTCATGAGTTGAGTGTAGCTCTACCATGATGTGGAGTGAGTCAGTTGCCTAATCTGTCAGATGCTGGATGGAGAAGGACAGCTGCAAAGTCTTGGGCAAGGGGTGTGTGTGTGTGTGTGTGTGTGTGTGTGTGAGAGAGAGAGAGAGAGAGAGAGAGAGAGAGAGAGAGAGAGAGACTAGGTGCAAAACTCTCTCTCTCTCTCTCTCGCTCTCTCTCGCTCTCTCTGCTTGGTTCATCACAACGTTAAGAATTTTTCCAGGCTAAATTTCAGCTTGTACTGAACTTTAAAATCTTGTTTTAAAAAAAGCACAAGAACATCTATCATCACTTCTGTGCCTATATTTCCTAATACATGCTGTTTTGGAAGAATTTTCCCAGTAGGATGCATTTCAATATTGTTGCCCTAATATCTATATTTTATATGCATCTTTGATTGGTGAATTTCATTTTTAAATGGGAGAAGTGCAAAATTCAAAGAATAATTGAGTTTGGGCTTGCATAGAGGCTTACATCTGCAAAATTGGATGGCTTCACATTCAAAAGCAAACTGGAAGAATTCCTCCACCGTTACAGCCGTCTCCATCACTTTCTTCTCTGCAAGGGTGAGCAAGAAGCTGCAAGGGCTTTGGATTCGATTGCGAATCACACAAGTAGGCTGGGGACAGATCAGAACCTCTGCGCAAGCAGCCAAGGCTGCCTGCCTGCCTGGCTGACATCCACTGTGCTGGGGCAGGAGGCAGGGCGGATTGGAAAAGCTGCCGCATCGGAACTGCAGCGACCCTCCGTTTCTCATTGCAGTCATTTGCGCCAAGCTGTGGGTTGTGCAAGCCATGGCTTGTTTGCAAAGCCAGGATGTTCAATCATGGTTGGAGAAGAAATGACGCGCACAACCCCGCTGCTGTTTTAGGTGTGTGGGAGACCCGTATTCTGTCCCCAGGGATGAAGCAAGGAGACAGACCAGTTCACTTCTCTGTCTGGAGGAAAACGAGCCAGCAATGTTCCCTTTTCCTCCAACACCGGAATACCTTTAGGAAGTCCTTCCTTCGGTGATGGCTACCGAAGGAGGCTACCATTTCCCTGTGCCAAATCCATGGAGAGACCAAGTCTGCCCACTTAAGAAAGCAAACAGAGACCATGGGGTCCAGTTCCCAGAAGCCACGTTTAAGATGAAATGAAATCTTGCCTGGGCAGCTTTGCCATGAAGGTGAACGTCCGGGAAGGGCTGGCGTTTCAATTTCCTTCTGACGTGTCCTCAGCGATTTCCTGCTCTCGGTGGTCAGAGGTAGATTCAATTTGAAAGGTCACCTGGCAAGGGGAGGCCAAGCTGTGGCGTGGACCCCGAGTGTTGGAACAAGGTGTTTAATTACACACACATTTACTGCTGTGTGTCAGAAGGGAGCTGAAGAGCCTGGCTGAAGGAAAGGTCAGGCTTGCCACAGCTTTCCCTAAATTGCAAAATGGACAAAAAGGAAGGGAGACCCTGACCTTGTGTAATGAATAAATGGCCAGGGCTCAGCACACACTTTGGTGCTTTATTAGTCTTGGTTTCGCTATTTCACCTTCTCTCCAGAGAGAGGAGGTGGGAGGAAAAGAAACGAGAGCAAACATTGCTCTTTAATAGGTATGGTAGTCTACTTCCTAGTTCACTGTGTAGGTTGGACATCTGTACCTAATATGTGACCAGGAAGGATCGAACTAGTGATTTTCGGGATCCCAAATTCTCTGAATGTTGCCTCAAAACACACTTTGCCTCCTTTCCCATCTTTGGGAACCTTTTGTTTGCTTCATTCAAATGGGATAAGTTGGCACTCGGAGTGGGGGAAATGTGAGTGTTGGGTGCTTTTCCGCGTGAAGAATAAAAATGCGATTTTTGCAAGCATGTGTTTTCTCAAGTGTACGTTTTTTGTAAAACGACGCAGTTTTTAAACATGCACACAAATCTAGGAATCTGCCAATGGTTTTAGAGAACATGATCTGCAGGCAGCAATTCATACTTGGATTTGCAAACGGGATGTCACTGCAGGATTTGTTGGCATAAACAGAATCCTTCTACAGACCTACTTGGAATTGCCAGCTGGACTTCTTTGCCCTGGGAATTGGATCTTGCATCGTTTGGAGTATATGGAATGTTAATATTCCATCAGGCCCAAATCCAGTGTTTTGTTTAGGCGCAGATCCCCATTTCAGATCACCTCCAACCCAAGGTGACCAATGCATGAGCACAGCGCTTGCCCATCCAAGGGGGATCTTGTCTGGTCTGGGGTCTCCTTCCTGCGGAGCCTCTCTTCACGTGAGCATTGGACTACGCGTAGCAACCCTTCTGGTGCATACTGAAAGCAAGGGCAGCAACAGCTGTTGCCAGCACACACTTCAGTGCTAGAAGGATATGTAACCTCAAACAGGAAGGAGGCCTGTGGAGTGCCTGTGTGTATACCTGAAGGGCTCTCCCTGTCTCTTTGTGAATGTCTGGACACTAGCAAATGCTGATGGTACACACTGGCCCAACAGAATCTGTGTACATTAAGGTTCATCACCTTACCTGCACAGGTGCCTTCAGCTGGGCAGCGGTCTGAGAGGGATGGTTTAACTGGGAGTCCTGCGCCAAGCAAAGGCCCTCCAGCCCCTCCCAAGTCTGCCATTATGATTCCATGAAATCAAGTGCTTCATTCTTACTCTAGGAATGAATGGTACCCAGTTCTCTAAATAGGAGAAAGTAAAGGGGAATTTATGGGATTATCAATGGGGTAAGGGCTAAGCTAAAGGCACTTCCTGTGCTATGCATCTGAGAAACAAGATTGCCCCAACATGGCTTCTTTCTGGCTTCTGTGCCATGGCCTTTCTTCAGTGTGATCAGTGAGAAATATGATATAGTATGACATTGTCCATCATTGCTGTTGTACAAAGTCTGTATGAAATGCAAGGCCATGCCTGAGTGTGATTGGTGAGAAAATATGGCATGTTATGGAATGCTATGCTATGCTATTATTAGCCGCCCCGAGGCTTGTTTGCAAGGGGGCGGCATATAAATGTGTAAAATAAATAAATAAATAAATAAAATAAATTACCCATCAGTGAAGTTATATGAACTTCCCCACACATGGATCATTTATCGATCATAAAACCAATGGTATCGTTCATCCATCCATCCGTCCATCCAACTAGCCAGCCAGTCATTTTGCACATAGATGGCTCAAGTCTCCATCAATATGACAGGACCATGAAGTGTAAATATTGTTGTAATAGAACCAAACTTTCCCATCACCACAGATCCCTGTTCAGACATGAAGTTCAGGGACCTTGGTTGGTCCCGGTGTTGTCTTCCAGCTTGATGTGCCTCACCAGTGCAAGGACCAGGTATGAAACTCAGAGGAACCTGCACAAAGAGAGCAATAGGGATATATGCATGGTTATGTGGTTGAACGTAACCAAGGACACACTCTTCTCTCTGTCAGAATTTACCGCTGGAGACCACCCAATGAGATTCAAAGTAAAAACCAGGGACCATATGTCTTCTTGGAGAGCATTTACTCCTGAGCATTTCTTTTTACTCCTCTATGGAGGCACCGAGTTTGTCCTGTGGGCAGTCAGCTGGAAGTTCAACACCCTTGTCCTACAAGACCAAGGTCCTAAATCGCAAGCGTGGGAGGGACGTATGAATCGATAACAATCCTTGTTCCTAGGCTCACCCTCCCTCTCATGTAAAGCTATAGATATGGAGACAGTGGTTCAAGACAGTGTCACGGGGCTCAACCAATGTATTTGCCCCTAATCTTGTATGTCAGGTGAGAACGGCCAAATTGGTGTTATGCAACATCAGCGCTCTTGCCAGCTTTGTGCACAAAGAGGCTCCTTCCCGTTGCCTTCGGTGTGAATTGGAGTGCTCTGTCTGGTCACTTGGCCCATGATTATAATTCCTGATATACAAATAGCTCTCTGTCCAAATGTGTATAGTAATCCAGGACTCCTGAACTCACTACCATGTTCTGGGTTCAAAATTCAGCTTTAGATCTATGGTGGAAATGCACCCTTTAAGTGTGTTAGGGCTGTTTTTGCCAAAGATACACAAACATGGCACACTGTAAAGTTCAAGAGACCAGGTTGTTGATCTTTAGGTTATTCAGTTAGGTTAGAAGCCCCATGCTTCTATTATTCAAAAGTTATTTTAATTGTTACTGTTATTTATTGATTTTAAATTGCCAGGATGTCTTTACTATTTTATGTATTTTATGTATTGATATATCGGTGTTGTTATGATTGGAAGCCACCCCGAGGCTCATGCGAAGGGGGCGGCATATAAGTTGTTTAAATAAATAAATAAATAAATAAATAAATAAATAAATAAATGGTGGTCCATCTCCAAGATTGTTCGAATAGGACATCAACTGCAGGTAGCCTTTGGCAAGTAGCTTGACTTTATGTGGTGTCTTTGTAAGCGTGGACATGGTAACTGGTTTCGAACACCATCAACATGCCGGCAAGCAGTTACATTTCTAAAAAAGTTCTGAATTGTTTAGTATCACAGTGTACTATAGTGACAACCAGAGAGACAGAAGTAAAAATGGTAATGCAATTTATGTTCTGCATACTTTCTGTGGTTGCCTCAGGATGCTGCCCTTTGTACCAAGAACAAAGATTTTGAAAGATCACAGTTTCCTCATCTTATTTATAAATCAAACCCAAAAGAGTTTTACTTTAATGTATCAAAGAATGTGGACACACACGCGCAAATACTCGCTTCATATTAAGGCTCTGAGGGGTTCCACTGCACATCCCCCAACTGAAAGCTCCTGTAATTGCCTCGCATTTTGTGGAGATGTAAGGGACTCTTATTTTGGTTTTGTGTGTGAGTGGAGAGAGGAGATGAAGCGGACTCTAAATTGGTTTTGCTTCCTGTTTCCCGTAGTGGCTACAGGATTAGTCCACTGTGTCTCTTTGCCCTTCCATTTCCTTGAAGACTTCGGAAAGCTCCATTTCGCCAGCAGTTAGTTCCTCATTAAAATGAATCAAACAGGCCAGATTGTAGCAGGCATTTGGAGGAAAAAAGGGGGAGACCGACACGGCTATCTGTCAAGAATTTTACATTTAGAATTAACATTGAGCCCTCCTTTAAGACAAAAACCTTGACCTTAAGTCGGATTGTGATTGGCACGCACTTCCCATCCCCTGACTCGATTAACATTTAAATGCCATTTGTGTGAATATGAGTGGTGTCTTTGGAACAAACAAATTACTGATGTCTTCCTGTAGGAATAGAACATCACAGGCGTCTTTTCATTTAATACCTAATTGAAAATCCTTTCCGTATTCCTTGGAGGTCAAGCAGGCGAGGTGGAGTTAAGAAGGCAAACTCATCTTGGGACTCTTTCATCCCATTGGATGAACCTCTCTGCTCCCTGATCCACCCTCGTGCCGGTTTTCTCTGAGGTTGGATTCATGTTTTCGGGAAGGCAGCTGGGGATTTCACTTCATCGGTTCTGAGCAGGGACCACTTGACTTGCGTGTGCCCTCCGTCAGGTGCTCGCTACTGAGGGAAACCCAGTGAAAAGCAAGAGAGCGCCCCGATGCAGCAAACAATGCCGTTTCTCCTTGCACAGGGAGTAAGAGAACGCATCTCACTGCCAAGAACTTGCAATGTGGCTAACAGATGTTAGTTGTTAATCAGAGCCAGATTCATGACACAACAGGGAGCAATGGGGAAATTTTTGTTTACCCAAATTCATGATGTTCTCCGTATTTGGGACAAAAAGAACCAAGATGAGGGAATATGGAAAACAAAGAGGAGCACACAAACAAAAACTAAAACTAAGCGTTCACAGGAGGTGTGGGAGTCTCTGGTCTCCCGGATGTTGTTGACTGCAGCTCCTATAATCTCTGGTCATTGGCCATGCAGGCGGGGGCTGAGGGAAGTTGGAGTCCGATGGGTGAAGTGAGGGAAAGACTCCGTCTGATTATGAGATGGGACCTTGTGCAATGCTGCTGGCCAAGATGTACCCCTCTTGCCCTCCCTGAGAATACGACACACCCCAAAGCTCTGTGCACTTGAAGCGCCGGAGCATGAAAGTGCAAAGCGGAAAATCTCAGGCTCTCCCAAATCCTCTGAATTCCAGCTAGATGCTGCTCCCACCCCAAGGCCTGTTCAGGCTGCAGGCATCTTTCTCACCCTTAGCATGGAAACCCAGGTGAGGCAACAGGCTCACTTAAGGGATAAAGGCCAGGCCACGTGGGCCAGGCTGTCTCTTCCAGCCCCTTGCAGCCTCCCAGAACCCGCTGCCCGAAGCAACAGCCTCACGCTACGAATGGAACGGCCGGGCCTGTTTGTTCATCACAAAGGAAGAACATTCCCAATTCTTCCATTCCAGCCTGTTTGGCAGTTGATAGAGTAGGAGGATTGTTGCCCAAGGGAAGGAAAGAGAGAAAGCAAGAGAGAGAAAGAGAGAGTCATTTTATGAATTACGAGTGAGCTCCTTTCCTTTCCTTTCCTTTCCTTTCCTTTCCTTTCCTTTCCTTTCCTTTCCTTTCCT
>JAIXND010000762.1:668252-725923 GCA_023646645.1 Varanus salvator macromaculatus | reverse complement strand
CTTTCCTTTCCTTTCCTTTCCTTTCCTTTCCTTTCCTTTCCTTTCCTCACTCAGAGTGCGCTGACGGCTCAGGCGCTTGGCAGAGGTGAGAGGAAAAGAACATGCTTCACCAGCCAGCACATTTTCCCTGCCAGGACTAATTGTGCAAACGGGGAGAAATTTGTAAGTTGCATGGTGCTACTGTTGTGAGAGTGGTGGAATTTGCTGCTGGGTTGCATAAATAAATATGCTTACGCAAATTTCTCTCCTCCACCACCCATCTTTCCTCCGCTCTTCTTTTACAGCAGAATAGACACTGGCACAGGGCCAATTTGAAATTACACATTTGTTCAAAACCCACAGAGGCCTTTGCCCAGTAGATCTTTACTTTCTGGGTTTAGAGCATCTTACGAAGTTTATTTCAAATCCATATGCCTGCGAAGGCCAGCATGGGAGACCGAACTATAAAGCCTGCATGTCTCTCTGCTCAAAAGGACTCATTAGAAAAAGATTGGGAAGTAAACTGAAATGATCCATATCTTTTCTCTCAGGCATACAATTCACATTTAATTGCGAGCAAAACAGGGTTTGGTTCTTTGTATATTAAAAGTAAGTCCAAAAAAAGCATGCATTTCATTGTAACTTGCACAAAAAGGTCTCTCAGGAGGACTGAGACCAGGGGTTCTGGGTTTTGGTCCCCACTCAGCCCCGGGGCTTTCTGGGTGACTTTGGCCAGTCATCAGCTTTCAGACAAAGCTGAACACAGGGTGGTTGCTGCGAGGGTAAAATGGAAGGAGGGGGACTTTGTAAGCCCCCTTGCATTCCTTGCAAGAGGGAGAAAGACAGGGTATGACAATGTGGTGATGTTATTACAATGTAGTAATGTCAGGTTCAAATCGGTGTCAGGTTGGAACTGGAGCAGCATAGGGCCAGATTGCAGGGGAAACCGTATGAGGCGAGACTGAGGGAACCGGGTCTCTTCAGCCTGGAGAAGAGGAGACTCAGAGGGGATCTGTTGGTGACATACAGGTATGTGAGGGGCTGTCACATGGAGATGGGGAGAGGCCTGTTCTCCCCTGCAGAGGAAGGCAGGACGCGCTCCAATGGAGCAAAGCTCAGGGAGCCAAGGTTCAATTTGGATGCCAGGAAGCACTTGGACCCCGAGGGCGTGGAATGGGCTTCCACGGGAGGTCGTTGAGGCCCCATCGGTGCGGGTGTTCAAGGATAGGCTGGACGTGCACATGGTGGGCATGTCGTGAGCGGAGCCGGCTGGAGCCAGGAGGCAGACTAGATGGCCCAGGAGGCCCCTTCTGACTCACTCTGTTTCTATGTGTCTATGTTATACAAATAGCTGAATTAGTGTTGTGTTCTCTCTCTCTCTCTCTCTGGACAGGTTCCTCATTTTGAACAGGTATATAAGAAGCAAGTACAACTTAGACTTTCCCATCTTGGGAACAGATGTACATATTAAATTTGGCCAGTGCAGGTGGCTGAGAATGACATTTAGTTCATTTTTTCTATGAAAACTTGGCAAAATGCAGACTTCTTCATCCATCGGATGGCTCTGAAGGAAAGGACCCGAGAGCTCTTGTTGCTTTCTTAAAAAGTAGTGGATGTGTGAGGAAGCAAAACTGACGGAGCTGCCCATCCCTTGCGCCAAAGTGGCTTGCCTCAGTGTGCATGAGTCACACGCATGCCTCATTCTGCTTTGCCACCAGCTGCCAACCTGTTTAGACCCCAGAACTGTATTCGCTGCGTGCCTTTCCCTTCTCCCATTGAGACCCCTTTGCCCACGCTGCCTCGGACTCCATCGGCCACATCACTGCAACCCGTCACATCACTACTGTAAGCCGTCCTGAGATGTCATGCATGAAGGATGGCATATAAATGTGCTAAATAAAAAAATAAACCCGGGTGACCGCATCATGGAGGGACAACAAAAAAAAGCATGCCCAGGGTTGCTTCCAGACACAAGCAAATAAGAGGAGCTGAGCTGGAGCAGACCAAGCTCCAGCATTTGGTTCATGTGGGAAGCCCACAGGAACAAGTGAGCACAAGGGCACCTTCATGCCCATGTTCCCCAGCAACTGATGCACATGGGCATAGTGCCCCAGATACCACATGCAGTGTACAGCTTTCGGGACTAGTGGACGGGGTCAGCTTTCTGCTCCAGGAATGTGCCAGATACCCTATTCAGGATCCCTAAATTGTTGTCCGTTGTTGTATCCCGTAGCAGAGAATGCCAAAGTTTCGTTAAATGCTGTGCAAAGAAGCATTTCCTTTTGTTTGCCCTCAAGCTCCCAGCCAGTGGACCTCATGAGACGACCCCCTTGGGTGCTAATATTCCGGAAAGGAGTAGGCAAGAGAGAAAGGTTTCTCTCTCCTCTCTCTCCACCCCATGCTTAGATGGGCACCGTTTCATCTTCCATGTTCTTACCTCTTGTCCAAGGCAAGCAGTAAGTTTCCCCATAAGAGAGTCTCTCCAGCCATTTCATCATCAGGAACACCTCATCTGCATGTTTTGCAGCTCTGAAATTCCCCCCACACCTTCCCCTGTAGGGATCAGAACTCTGTGCAGCATTCCAAGTATACTCACACTGGAGAATTGTATAACGAGCGTATGATCCTGGCCGTCTCATTTTCACTTCTTTTTCTAACTCAGCCTAACTGGGAGTTTGCCTTTTTTTTTTTTTTAAAGAACATTTGCACACTGGGTTGATACATCCATCAAGCTGTCCACTACAACCCCAAGGTCTCCTACTTGGACAGACTCCACTAGCTCAGATCTGGTATATATACATAAAGAACATACTCATGAATTGGGAGCTGGAAAAAGCCAGAGGAAACAGCAGCTGGGGAAAATGGTCCATTCTTCCTTTCTCCAGTCCGTCTGTCCATCTGTCCATTTGTCCTTCCTTCCATCCTTCCTTCCTTCCTTCCCTTGAGACATACCTGGCCAGTCTTTCTGCCTGGTAGTACACACCAAAGTTTGCCTAGAGTAAATGAAAAATAACACACCATCACAGATCACAGCCTAACCTCCCCCTCAGAGTTGTTACTGTGATAACAATAAAATGGGGAGAGGTAGAACCTTGTTAGTCACCTTGTATTCACTGCAAGGGGTAGAAAGGGCAGGTATACATACAATTTAGTAGTATTCATTGTAGTAAATTGGAGAAGACAACCATGCTAGGGAAAGTCAAAGGCAGAAGAAGAAAAGGAAGACCAAATCTGAGAAGGCTGACTCCATCAAGCCTTGACTTGAGCAGGGCTATCAACGAGAAGACTTTTTGGAGGGCTTTCATTCAAAGAGTCACCATAAGTGACCTTACCACCCATAACAATAACAGCAAACTTGTTTACTGACCCTAGGATATTGGTGTTACATGGAGGTATTCCAGAGCTACTCTGCAAAGATTATCTACCATGCATAGCATGGAATCCCTCCCCGTTCTCTGCTCTGGAGCATCCATGACCTGGTAGCACCAGAAATTTTGGTTCTTCGGGGATGTGGCACCTCCTCACCTGAGAAACTTGACAGGCTCTGTTTGCTGGCTGGAAGGGTGCCGGTGCTCAGGAAAGCTTCAGAGGGCCAGTGCTAGAAAATGTTTACCTTGCAAGCTTAGTGATCAAGCAACCTTCAGGATGTGAATAGGTGCTGATGTGAGTCTTGGAGTAAGGTTGTTCACTTGCTCTGAATTAACTGCTTTCAAAAGGAATATTGGAATTAGAGCATCTGCAATGGAGCCCTAATCAAATTTTGAAATTGCATTACCATGGAACCTTCAACAAGACAGTGACTGTGGCTCTCAGAAACGAAGTGAGCATTGCCCTCATGTAACCTTTGCTGACCAGTGTTGCTTTGCAGAAAGGTGCAGCTGTTCAAAAGAGGCACATGAAGCACCATGCTTGGTGTGGAGCACATTCTTTGCATGCAGGACACCCCTGGCCCAAACCTCAGTATCTCCCACAAAAGGCATGCAAAGGATTCTGATGGGATGCTGATGCTTGGAATAGGGACCCCTGAGAATTTCGTTGGGTTATCTTTTCTAGGAGAAATGGCAACACTGCCAGTGTTCTTCATTGAACGGGATGCAAAGATATGAATTGCCTCGTTAAGGATCTAACGTGAAAGAATGTGACATTGACATAATTATCCAACTCTACATTGGAGTGCAGTTGTCAGTCCAAGCAGACAGCGATGGGATAAGTCAGAAGCACGAAGAGCCGAAGCACAATCATCCAGCCAGGTCCCAAAAGAGCCTCTGACATTCTCCATGGAGTTCCACCATGCTCCTTTCGCTCACCTCCTTTCTCCAACTGCCAATCAGTGAATGGCTTTCCAGCCATCATTTCTGTTTCATAGAAACATAGAAACAGAGCGAGTCAGAAGGGGCCTCCCGGGCCATCTAGTCTGACCTCCGGCACCAGCTTCCTCCATTCCAAAATGTTCTAGTACCTCTTCCAGTGTTTAGGTGATGGCAGGAAGAACTGGTATTTGCGCCGGTTTTGACTGTGCCTGATTTGTCTTCAGTGTTGCTCACCATTGAAATGTAGCGCCCAAGAACTGCTCTGAAACGTGATATGGAATTTGAACCCACAAGCGGAAAAGTGCGTGTGTGTGTGTGTGTGTGTGTTTTCATGTCAAAGTGAACAGCAACTGCTGTTTTCATTACAATTTTGAGAGAGAGAGAGAGAGAGAGAGAGAGAGAGAGAGAGAGAGAGAGAGAGTCCATTGTAAAAATAAGGCTCCGTTCCTCCACATTTGAATTTTTAAGATATAATGAAAAAGCAAACCAGCAGTTTGAAAGAATAATGCACAAACAGATGGATGTTTTCTTTTTTGTATATTGGGTACAAGCAGTATAATTCAGATCTTTTTTTCAAATAAAAATAATGAGAATCAGTGAGATTTGTCACATTTTGAAGCTCATAATGAAAATTGTCAGAAAGTTATGTGGCGCTAACAATGTTGCAAGATTTATCTGATGGATCTGTATTTTAGCTTCTGGAGATCTTACTGAACTGATGTGAAATGCAGCCCTTTTCTGGGTCCGTGTGTGCATTTTGTCTTGGACAAGATGGAAACACAGAGCAGGTGGCCTGGTCGTAGGGGGAATGGTCCCCGCCATTCATCAGAACATTCCCCTCCTTATCACATTGCACGGCTATTTATCACGTTCCCCCTATAAATCTCTACCCTCTTGTGTATTTCTTACAGTCAGAACTCATTACGTGCCATAATGGGGCACATAAAACTCAGAGAGGGATCAGAATCTTCTCACTTTCTGTCCAAGCTGGTGTGATGGGGGCATGGGAAATTTTGCCAAATATTTTAGCTGAACAACCTAGCTAAAGGTCGAGTTGGGGAGAAGCCTGGAGTATCTCTGACAGGTAGGAATTTGAGTTCCCACATGATACTTCTGTGCTAGGATTAGGGATGTTGAAATCCTTTCCATGTGTGGCCCACACTCCATGTCTGAGAAGATCTTGAGGACCTTCCAGGGCTGAGCAGGCAACATGGGGCAGATGAGAACGCCAGAATTGCCGGCATATTTCAGCATCGTATTCAGAGTGCAGAAATGAAGCCAGCGGGTGGATTCTTTGAGCTTTTAGGAGGAGGAAGAAGCACAAAGATTTGGGGAATGGGTATCTGATGGTTAGGGAAAGGGGTGGCGTCATCCAGGTGACTGTAGAGGGCCAGACTGGGGAACCGGCTTGGTCTGTCAGCCTGAGCCTCTGGACTCCTGGCCTGGATGCTTTCCCCTGAAGGAGGTGAACGTACTTGGAGTCTCTTCTCAGAGCAGGAGTGCCCAAGCAGGTTGGACACATGGAGCTCCCCAAGCAGGTGTCAGGGATGTGCCTGCAGGTTCTGGAGTGAGACTGTGGAGAAGTAAGTCCAGGGTATAGCTAGAGTACATGCAACATCCTGAGAGTGGAGCTGGAGAGGGGTTGTGATGATGGATGGAGATCTGCAGGAAGCTGCCCGGTGGGCCAGATGCTTCTGGACACATGGCATCATGGCTATCCATGAAGAGATGAGGAGACCCTGCAGCAGAAAACTAAGTGCTACGGCTGGGGAACTCTATGCTGGGTTCGGCTGACTCTCCCCTGAAACGCTTGAAGGAATTACCCTGGGACTAAAACCCCATAGTTGATGGGACTCTCCTATAGGTTTCGGGCAATGAGCCAATGCTATTTGCACATTCCTTTCGAGGGGCTGATTAACTCTCTAGGCTGAGTTTCCCACAAGGGACCTCTGTGCACAGCAGTCCACACAGGGACCCCTGAACTGGATCCAGAGCTCCTCTCCAGTGGTGCGACACGTGGGTAAGAAAAACGACGTGCGAGTAGAAACAAGAAGCGATGCACTCAGTGGAGCACACATCCTAAAACCTTGCATCTTTGCATACTGCGTGCACACACACACGCACACACACACACACACACACAATCCTTCTTGAGGGACCTCATCAATACCAACGGAAATTAGTCAATGGTTCCTCCAAGAGGCCACGCTTCCAACTGCAGACACCTGTTTGGAGCTCGCCCAGCCTTGTCTCAAAGACATCCAATGACGGACTGTCATGTTTGACTGCTGAGAGTGCAGCAGCCACGCCACCCCTCCCGTCTCATCTAAATACGCCTGTTTCTCCTTTTCCACCCATTGGAGCTCATTAATCCATTCTTGATTCATTCCTTCTAGAAAAATAGCATTGCCATAACCTGCATCTAATGTGTCTGCGTTTCTGGTGTCAATAATTCATGTTAACAGCATGAGAACATCAAGGTTCCGCGGGATGGAGGGAAAATTGGGGGAACGGGCCGGCACAGCAGGAGCAGCCGGGGTCTGACCATGCCCAAACAGGTAATGGGGGTGCAAAGGCCCAGCAAGCAGCAGGGATGAGCAAGGGGATGAGCAAGGGGTCTTAGGGCGAGCTTGCTTTTATCTCATCGTTGTCCCCAGTGTCCCTTGCGCTGCTTCAAAAAGCTTTCAATAAAAACCAAATAAAATGCATAATAAAATATGGACTCACAACAAAAATTCAAATGACTGTCCCAGCACAAGCCCATAAATAAAGATTCAGCTGGTAAGACATCTGCAAAATACATTTTCAAAGGGCTTTTAAACTGATTAAGGGAGTCTGCTTCATGTATATATTGATGGCATGTATTGGTGCCTTCCCCCCCCACCCATCTCTCTAGCAAGAACAGCGAGCAATACAAAAAAAAAAAGGAAGCATGCAAGGGCTGATAGGGGGTGGGGGGGGGGGATCTGCTAGGCTTCCAAAGGAGAACTCGCGACAGGTTAATGCGGCAGGTGACGGACTTTTCTTCTGCAGCCTTCCAATGCTGCACCTTTTCTAGGTTAAGGGTTTCTATGGCAAAGAATGGGCCAAAGAGGGGGCAGGGGCAAATTCCCCCCCAGATGTGATTCTGTTATTGCTTTTTCATGCACAACTACACGTCCCATTTCCCCCTTTCATATAAGCTTTAACCAGAAGAGCTCCGGTCTGTGATATGCTTCAGTCATCACAGCAAAACTTGTGGCAAGGGGCGGCCTATAAATTTCCAAATAAATAAATAAATAAATAAAAACGAGTTTCCAGCATGCGTTCTTTGATCCTCGAGAGAGTGTAACATAAAGCATCGGAGGACTGCCCCCTTTCCTCCAGTGACGCTGGCTGCAGAAAGTCTATTCCGTGATCCTGTGCCCCACCTTCTCTAAGTAGGTTTCAAGCTTTCACAGGCCTAACTGGCTGAAAACATCTCTATTTATCATGAATCAGTTTCTCAAGAGAAACATGAGATGACGCGGGAAGTTAAGATTAATTTCAGCACAGCTTAGATCTGCAGAAGTGGAAGAGCAAGGTGCCTTGGGTGTGAGGAGCTTGCACGATTAAGGCGGGAGTTGCGGGTCATGAACCAATGTTGGGTTCACCACCCCATCTCTCTAAAAGGAAGGAAGCAGATGCTATTTCAGAAGTTCAGGGTCCCCGTCACCTTAGCAAGCCAACAGAAAGATAACGCAGGAGTGGAGAAGACGCCCCATTGAGCTGTGAGATGGATCACACGTGTCTTAGAGAAAACATTTAAGGCTTCCTGATGTGGCCCAGATTCTGGCCTGGGGACCAGCTGGCTGCCCAGGGGGCTTTATGGTGGTGGGACCTTGGAGCAGACCTCCTTCTGCTTCACTCCTGAAAGATAAAAAAGGAAGGTCAAGAGCAGCTTTGGCATCCCCAGTCCCAGCTTCCCTCCCATCTGCTCTTGTTTGTCCTTGTACGTCACTTCATTGTGAGCACAGATCAGCTGTGAGCTGTGTGGTTTGGGACAGAACTTCAGCTGCGTTCCTGATAGTCTCAGTGGTCACCTTTGTCATATCTAAGCATGTACATGGGAAGTTGCTTGTGTACAGGACCCTTCTGGTCCTGGAGCCCAGATTCACAGCCTCACCATCAGCATCTCTGAGTGCCACCTCCAAGGGAGCTTTGGGGGGCAGCAGTAGGAGACAGGACCTTCTCACTGCTGGCCCCCAATGAAGGAATGCTCTCCCTACGGAGGCCCACCTGGTGCCCACTCTGTCATCTTGTTCAAGTCAGGTTAGCACTGCCTTCTTCTCCCAGACATTTAATGGCATGGAATAGCTGCCATTTGTTAGCTGCTTTTAACGGGTCTTATTTGTATGGAAATTGTTTTAGGTCTTAAACTTGTACATTGAACATGTTTGTGTGGCTCTGATTTTATTTGTGGTCTGTGCTTTTGTGTGTTACTGGAAAGAGAGCCAGTGTGGTGTAAGAGAGCCAGTGTGGTGTAGTGGTTAAGAGCCTGGGACTGGGACTCAGACGATCTGGGTTCTAGTCCCCGCTCGGCCATGGAGCCAACTGGGTGACTTTGGGCCAGTCACAGACTCTCAGCCCAACCTGCCTCACAGGGTTGTTGTTGTGGGGATAAGATGGAGGAGGAGATGTAAGCTGCCTTGAGCCCTTTGTAGGAAAAAGGCAGGATATAAATCCAAAAATAAATAAATAAACAAACAAACAAACAAACTTCCTGGAGAGCTTCAGCTAGCGAGTAGTACTGAAGTACCTGAATGGTTATCATGACAGGCATAAGGGGGAGTTCCCTCTTACCTTCTGGTGGACTTCTTGAAGAAGGGACGAGGAATCCATCTCTGGAGTTCCTCAGATGGCCACATCCCCTTGCCCTGGCCCCACCCTTTCCCCTCAACCACCCGTTGTTTGGTGACTTCGCAGTCCTTGCATGGTAGCCCCATCTAAAATGTCTGAAATGCCCTTCTAGCCAATGCTTGGTGATCTTCACCAAGTGCATTAAGCCAAAACATGTTGGTACCCCGTGTCTGTCTCATGTTTCCTGTTAACATCTTAGGAGCACACACCTGGAGCATGCAATGTGTGAGGTAAGCCCAGATCCTGATGCCTATTCCATGAGGTCTCATCCAAAGCAGCCTCTCCTAGATGGTTGCCCTCAAGATGGGCAGTGCAAATCCCACCTTCTCTAGCCAGGTGGGCATTTTAGTCCAGGTGCCAGTCCAGAGAAGGATGATTTAAAGACTATGATGATGTTGTGTTTAGGTTGTGTTTAGTCACAGTTGTGCCCGACTCCATGGACAACATTCCTCCAGGCAATTCTTCCCTCCATCATCCCTTGGAGTCCACGCAAGCCCACACCCACCACCCCAGTGACCCCATCCAGCCACCTCATCCTCTGCTGCTCCCTTCTTTTGCCATGTATTGTTCCCAGCATCAGGCTCTTCTCCAGGGAGTCCTTCCTTCTCATTAGGTGGCCAAAGCATTTGAGTTTCATCTTCAGGATCTGGCCTTCTAAAGAGCAGTCAGGGTTGATCTCCTCTAGGACTGACCAGTCTGATCGCCTTGCAGTCCAAGGGACTCGCAGGAGTCTCCTCCAGCACAATTCAAAGGCCTCAATCCTTTGGCGCTCAGCCTTCCTTATGGTCCAGCTTTCACAGCCATACATTGCAACTGGGAAAACCATCGCCTTGACTGTACGCACTTTGTTGGCAGGGTGATGCCTCTGCTTTTGAGCATGATTTGCCATAGCTTTCCTCCCCAGGAGCAAGCATCTTTTGTGCAGCATCTCAAAGCACAGCACTGCTGCACGGAAAGGCCAAACCCAGGCGCTGGGCTCCACATTGTGTCCCTCCTGCTCTTTCCTATGTCCCATAACGAAATAGCTTATGTGTGGGCTACCCCACACTCAGAGGAGGTTCTTTAGGAGCGGAGACCCGTATCTGCCGTCTGAAAACAGACCCACGGAGGTCCTTCATCTGTGTTTTCATTATCCACAAAATGGCAACACTGGATGGGAGCCAAAGGATCACCAAGCCCATCTTTGGACCAGTTTCCCAAGCACTTCTTTCTGCCTCTGAACACTCCACCCCCCTCTCTGATTAGCCAATCCAATTAGAGAAAATCCAATAATGAAAGAGCTGGCTAAACTGAATTATAAAGTTTTTGTTGTGGCTGTTTTGCTTTGCTTTGTTTTGTTGGCACTGAGCACTGTGCTGCCTTTGCCTAGAATTTTTTGTCCTTAGCAGAATGCCTCCCATTAGTCAATGGATCTTAATAATCCAAAGACAGACAAAACAAAAATCAGACGTATCCAAGTAATGCCGAGCTGTCCTTCAGGTATCTCTGCTGTAAAGTGATCAGGCTGCAATGCAGCGCCAAGCCCCATAATTACTTTGCACAAAGCAGCTCTCTCATATATATATATATATATATAAATAATTTAAATGACATGGTAAACATTTTTAACCATAATCAATGGTCTTTTTCCCAAACAAAACAAAAAGCATTCCTCTTAAAAATGGCAAGGTTATACATTTCCATGGATGGAGCAGAATGAAGGCACAAGATCCTGAAAGACTGTACCTGAATTCTGGTATTTCCCCATATAAAAAAGATACACGCATTTGAAAAGCTAGCACATCAGTTCTAGCACCATGTGCTCCTGCTTTATTCAGATTTCAGAGAGTCATTTTGGTTTTGCTGTTGGTTTTTTTTTGGGGGGGGGGTTGGGGGGGGCAGGGCTGCAGGTGAATTTGTGTTATCCAGAGGAAAGCACTGATAAACATGACCCCCCACTCACCTGCAGCCCGAAGGAGTTCAGTCTGTCTTCTAAGGCAGCCTTCTCCAAGCTGGTGCCTTCCAGATATTGTAGATTAACTTCCCAGCATCCCTGCCCTGTAGCCACCCTGATGGTACCAGGATGGGGGAAAGCAACCTAAGGGCGGTACCTTGCTTTCCACCTCACCCTGTTGCTTCGGTGGACTACATTTCTGATGCTACCAGTTCCAGGCGGCTTTCTAGGCTCATCATCTGGACCATGAACCCCTTTGCTGCTGCTGCTGTTGCATTTAAAACTTGCTTTTTTCCCTCTGGAAAGGAAACCAAGCTGGCCCACACAATCCTCTTGCTCTCCATTTTATCCTAAGGACAGCCCCATAAAAAGGTCTAGGCGGAGAGTCGGTGGCTTACCCGAAGTCACCCAGTGAGCCCCGTGGCCAAGTGGCCCCCCAGATCTCCCGGCTCCCAGTCCGGCATGCCAAAAAAAGTCCCGCAGTGGCAAGACAGTGCCGCTTGCCGTACTGCAGGCACCCCAAACCTCCCGCCAATCTGACTCTGACTCTCCCAGGATCCTAAACGACTCTCACCCATCCATTCGAAAGGCACGCTCTTGACACCAATCTCATTTTATTGATATGAAAATTATTATTTCTCATTCCCAGAGATTTGCTCTTACCAAGATTAATTTGTTGAAGGCAGGAAGTTGCTGGAGGGGGGAAAGCAAAGGGAGAGGGTGGGGGCAGAATCTGCTTTATATTTCATGGTTAGAAAGTCGAGATGAACCATCTGTGAACGAAAGAGAGTCCAGACCAGGTGTCTGAGGACGCTGCAGATGGCCGATGAGCGATCATTCCTTGGACACATGATATAAAGGATACTCCGTGAGTCAAGCAGCTGCAGATAAATCACGCCACTCCCCCTCCCCCTTCCTTCCACCAGTCAAACAGTCAGTGTTTTAAAGAAGACTTTGTCATATTTAATAGCGCTGTCAACCTTGCCAGGTTTTGCTGGACTGTTAATAAGAAATCCCCAAATGACATTGTTCACCACTTTGCATCTGGAGGTGGGAGTAAAATCACACCCCCCCAGACTAGGAGGACATGCAGATGCCAAGTATAGGGGAGAAAAGGGGGCACTTTGCATGAGCCTGGAGATTCGGGGGTGGGGGGACCCAGGCTGCGCCCCTGCGACCGAGAGGAAAGCACAGGCCTTGACTGCAGATTCTGCTTCGGGGTACATACAGACGATTATTCCCTGTGTCTGTTTACCTGTTATTCAAATCTCGTCCAATGCTCTTGGTTCGGTTTTGTGGCAGGACAGCAGGCTAACAGGCTCAGGAAGCCGGATTCTGGCGGAATTATCAGGAAGAACTTCCTGACTGCTAGAGCAATTCAACAACGGAACCCATGAGCAGGGGGCACTTGGCACTCAAGATGCAGCTGGACAGCATCTAGGAGGGATGGCTGACCCTGGAGGACTCTGCTGAGCAGGGGGTTGGACCTGATGGCCCCCTGGCCTCTTCCAGCTCGGTGATTCTAGGATGACGGGCAATATGGTGAGAGCCATCCAGTGCATATGCAGCTAGTTAGAGTCCCCCATTACTCCTCCTATGTCATGTCTCTGAGAAACTTTTCTGCATCTTCCGTCTGGGTGTGCAGTATCTGGTATACTGTCTCAGTGGCATCACGCCTGCTTCTTTCTTCATTTCTCCTCACCCAGACGCTCTCAACAGGGATTTGATTCTGAGAATCAGAGATCTCTGTACATATGTACAAAAATTTATACCCTGCTACTCCTCCTCATTTTCTGTTGGTTGTGCTTCTTCGGCACAATGGATGCCCATCCCAGCAAGCCACCGAGCACCACGAGATCGTGCCTCTTCACTGGTCTCCGTCAAGATGGTGGTTGTCTCAATGATATCCAAAAACACATACCAGAAATTGTATTAGGATTTCAAATTCATCCTGTTGGATTCCCATCCTCAATGACTTGATATTTGATCTAATACCAATGGGGTGCTTCGGAAAATATCCTAGCTCTTCAAGGGCCATCCCCCTCCCAAGAAACCCATGACTTGCCTCCCATCAACTTTCATGGAAAATTAGAAAATTAGAAACAAGAAACACTGTAACTTTTTATGTAGGTGACATCTGGGTAATATTTATAGGTGCAATGATCACTTAAGAGAGGATTATACCTTCTACATGCCTCCTCAAAAGATACAAGCATGCTTTAATTTTGGTTTTTAACCCCTCTCATTAGCCTCATGGTTCCCTGGGCAGGTTACAGACAATAAAAGCCTGTAAAAATAATATAAAAGATTCAAAACACAATACCAGAGACTTAATCAAGTAACAATAAAAAGCTCGCACTATCACATCTTGTCAGAACTTTGCATTTTGACTACTTTTATTTGTATTTTGACTACGTTTAAGGAATCGGGCTGATCCGAATTGCAATCCCAGTTGTTCCTTGTGCAGAGATGAGTGTCCTGCTGTTTTGCCCTCCAAAATTTAAAATGGGAGCCACAAGAGGGTTTGTTCTGGAGAATGCCTTGCATTTTGAGGGCACCCAAAGGGGGCTGCTCTCATTTCCATGTGAGACCCTTCAAGACCCTTGTTCTGAGAATGACAGACAGCCCAGAGGAGCCCCTAAATAGGAAAACAGTAGGTTGTCAGAAGGATGGGTACAGGAGTTTATGTGAAAGGGGGATCCTTATATTCCAGAGGAGGAGTTATATTTGCTTCCCTTCCACCTCACCCAATTTTAGGGGCAATTCATAGAATCATAGAATAGTAGAGCTGGAAGGGGCCATGAAGACCATCCAGTCCACCCCCTGCAATTGCAGGACACCACATCACACCATCCCACTCACGTGGCTGTCCGGTTTCTTTTTGAATGTCTCTAGTGGTTCAAAATTGAGAAAGGAGTTCGGCAAGGCTGTATACTGTCACCCTGCCTATTTAACTTATATGCAGAGCACATCATGAGAAAGGCAGGGCTAGATGAATCACCAGTTGGAATCAAGATTGCTGGGAGAAATATCAACAACCTCAGATATGCAGATGATACCACTCTCATGGCAGAAAGTGAAGAGGAACTAAAGAGCCTCTTGATGCGGGTAAAGGGGGAGAGCGCAAAAGTTGGCTTGAAACTCAACATTAAGAAAACTAAGATCATGGCATCTGGTCCTCTCACTTCCTGGCAAATAGATGGGGAAGAAATGGAGGTAGTGACAGATTTTATTTTCCTGGGCTCCAAGATCACCGCAGACGGGGACTGCAGCCAAGAAATTAAAAGACGCTTGCTTCTGGGGAGGAAAGCTATGGCAAATCTAGATAGCATACTAAAAAGCAGAGACATCACCCTGCCAACAAAAGTGCGTATAGTCAAGGCTATGGTTTTCCCAGTTGCAATGCATGGCTGTGGAAGCTGGACCATAAGGAAGGCTGAGCGCAAAAGGATTGAGGCCTTTGAGTTGTGGTGCTGGAGGAGACTCCTGCGAGTCCCTTGGACCGCAAGGCGATCAAACCAGTCAGTCCTAGAGGAGATCAACCCTGACTGCTCTTTAGAAGGCCAGATCCTGAAGATGAAGCTCAAATACTTTGGCCACCTAATGAGAAGGAAGGACTCCCTGGAGAAGAGCCTGATGCTGGGAACAAGTGATGGCAAAAGAAGGAGGGGACAGCAGAGGATGAGGTGGCTGGATGGAGTCACTGAGGCGGTTGGTGTGAGTTTAAGAGTACTCTGGGGAATGGTGGAAGACAGGAAGGCCTGGAGGAATGTTGTCCATGGGGTCGCGATGGGTCGGACTCGACTTCGCGACTAACAACAACAACAACAACAGTGTGGCATATTCATATGATCCTGGCATATTTCCCTCCTTCTCCTGCTTTTTGGACCAAATAGCAGGTATCTCGCCCAGAGAAGAAACATGCAATGTTTTCAGAAGAATTGGTGCCTTTATTTATTTATTTTTTCCTTTTTACTCCAGCAGCTAGAAAGGGATCGATTCAAAATTCTCCCTAACCTAAAAGCTAGAAAGCTGATTTATATTGGGTACCCTACAGCTGTTCTAGAATAAACATGCAAAAAAGGAAAAAGATGTACTTGCTAGATAAAGATTTAAAGGCATGTCTGTTTTGGCTCAAGATGGCAGCTTACCATGATAAGATGGAGGACGAACCCCTGTGTGAAAATGGAGGGAAAAAGATACATGTGGGGAGGCAGCATATCGCAAAAGCTAGGCTGCAAACTTGCATGTAGGGTAATTTTATTAATTAAAACAAAAATCAGGGAGCATTTAAATGTGAGTTCAACATTTGCAGTTTGAAGTAGTACAGATCGGGGACATTTCTGGTCATGTGGTGAGCCATTAGCCTAGAGTGTCTCTTCAGTCAATTTGTATATGGTACACTCCATGCTTTGAAGATTAACCATGGAGAACAGATGACGTGTCTTTGATGCTCTTGATTCTACAGATTCATTTTCAGAAACAAAGTCCTGAAAGGTATTTGCACTCCAAGGCTTGCTGGCTTTTCTTTCCTTTTGATCCGTGTGTGTGTTTTCCTTTCTCCCTCCACTCCAAACCATCTTGCAGAAGGAATTTATTAATATATTTTTTTTAATGAAAGCAACCTCCTCTTTGGGCCAGATGGTCCAAATGCAAACTCACAGCTGGCTGGAATATTTAAATAAAAATAAAAATCAGCACTCGTACAAATTTCTTTTCTTCATCTGTCTCATTTGTTTCAACACTTTGAGTGAGTTGATTTGTTCTCCTATAGAAAAAAAGAAACGAGTAAGTCTTTTAAAGGTCATGTAGGGATGTAATGATTCCTAAGGGTTGGAAGTACAGAACTGTTTAATTTGAATGTATGAGAGTCTTCTGCTACTCGGCTCTATTTTTAATTCGCAAAGGGGTTGAATTCACTATTTATTTATTCATCGTGGTCCCACTCGGACCATTGGAGAAGGAGGTCAGATCTTCAGCCTTTTTCAGAGCAGGGGGCAAATCCGCTGTGGAAGGTGTTCTTGCAGGGACAGTCCAGCGGCTGGACCATCATCCGCTGGTCCTGCCCTCTCCTCCTTGCATGGAAAAGTTCTGCCACAGATCTGCTGAGGACTGGAGTTGGGGCCTTTCCTGTCCTTGGCAGGAGGACAGCTCCAAGGGAAGGAGCTGCTAGGCTGAATGGGAACCCTTCGCGGGCCATGTCCTGCATGTCCCTGATCCCTACTGAAAAGCGTCAAGGGAAAATGACAGAAAGGAGCCCCAAAAGAACCTCCCAAATGGCACTTGGGCTGAAAGAAATGCATTCTTCTTTCACAGGGGAAGGATAGAGCCTTTGCAGTCTAGAAGTAAAGGTGACTAAACCAGGGCATGCTGGGGGGTTATATCCTCTGAGAATGAGGTGAAACTCTGTCTGTCTGTCTGTCTGTCTGTCTGTCTGTCTGTCTGTCTGTCTGTCTGTCTTAGGACTGTGCTCCACATTCTTAGACAAGAAAAACATATATGGTAGGCATGGGAGAAAGCCGAAGGTGGTGAGGGGAAGGGAAAAGTTGTGTTGGAAATTCCACTGAACTGGGGGGGGGGGTTGACTTTTGATGGCCAACAGCTGCCATTTTTAATATGTTTGTCTGAGACGCTTGCACCCACGGCTGCCACTCCTGCGTTTCCCCCCCTACCTTCCGCACAGGATGCCCCACATACCTGTGCTTCTTGGGTGCATTGTGGGCCAGATGGCCTTTGCAAGTGGAAGAGCATTGCCACTGGGAAAAGCAAGGGGCAACAAAGGTGTGCCAACCGCCCCTGCTGAGCTCCTTTCTGCCCCCGAGCCAGATAGCCAGAAGACCAATCACCAACGACAATCAGCAATAATAAAACATTGACAATCTGGATTGTGGTTGCTAGCTCAGGGGGCAAGGAGGTGACCTGAGGGGCAAATTGCAGTCTACCTGGAATCTGGTAGTCATGCATTGGGCTGACCTTGCCTTTCCAGTCATCTTCTCCTATTGCATTAAGAACGAGCAACCTGTGGTTGGCACCCTGAACGTGCCCACAGCTTATTCCCCCGGAGCATCTCCTTGCCGCGGAGCAAAACACAAGCATCTCCGACAAGCAGCTGATTGGAGAGCAGAGCTTTTCCCTGCAGGATAAAGTCAGAAGCAGCAGCATGACCAGTCATGCCTCCTCCTCAACCGCGGCCTGCTTCCTTTAGAGTAGACACACCTACTCTTGGCCAGTTGAAGAAGCTGCTGGTGGTTCAGCCGTGCTTACTTCTGAGTCAACATGACATGAATGGAATTGGAGCGGAGCCCTTTCTCCTATTTCTCCCTTCCCATGGCTGCCCCAGCACTAGAGGTGCTCTCCAAGAACAGCTCCCAAGGGGAGTTTTTCCCCAGGCTGAAGACACTTCCTCACCCTGGCTCTGTGAGAAAAGCTGATTTCCCAAGGATGCAACAGAAGATGCATCTAGTCCAGGACGTGGTCTCCGAGGTTGGCCAGCCTCTGGGAACTCTTCTTCTATATTCTTTCCCTCAGCGTCTCATATTTATATCCACCCTGCACAGTTTCTTTCCCCTGAACTTTTATAATTTGTCTGATGGTTCATACATTCTGAATTTCCTGAGTGGTGGAGTTGGAGGATGGATGTTTCAATACACCCTTAGCCTTGGGTCAACTATCTTAGCTGAATTATGGAATCTCAGAACACCTGCAGTTTTGATGAAAGAAAATCCATAAGAATATCAACTGCTCAGTATTTCTAGAAACCCAGCCCTGGGCATTTCAACCGCAGAATTAAAGAGTCATTTCCCTCAAGTTTTGACCTCAGTATCTCCTGTGCCTCTCAAGGCCGGGAATACCCTGCGACTCAGATGCTTTGGAGTGGGGGTGCACACATTTAGTTAAAGTTTGCAACTTTGCTCAGCACCGGAGACAAGCTCTTCAGAGATGTTAAACAGCCAGCAAGTTGGCTTTGACAGATGTGCAGTGCTAGGCAGCTGGAAGCAAGAATTCCAGCTGCAGATACTAAATACTCCAGTTTAGCAATAATGCACATCTGCATGAAATCTGTCATGCATTAAAAGGCCAAGAGAATTTAGAGATTGAAAGAGTACAGGCCCCGTAATCTTCCAACAGAATATTGGATCCCATTCCAATCATGTCATTATGATTTAATCATATTGACCCTGAGAAGCAATATTTATCTTCCTGTCTGCTTGACAAGACTACACTGTGCTTGATTATAATTCTTATGTTCATTGACAAACAGAGATACAGCACGTAATTTCATACATATCCTTATTTTTTCTCCTTCTCCTCCTAGTTCTGGCTCATTTATGCTAGTGAGGATGTGAAGGAAGGGTCACCTATGGACACAGAATTATGTGAGGAACACAGGAAGAGCTAGGTGAGATCAGAACCGGGATCCATCCAGTCCAGCACTCTGTCCATGCAATGGCCAGTCAGCTGCCCATTTGAAACCCACACCCAAGGCAGCAGTGCAAGAGCACACTCCTACCTATGTCCCCCAGCACCTGTTGTCCATAGCCATATACCCACTGAAACTAGACAGCAGGACTATTAGACATCAATAGCCTAGCCATCCAAATTAGTAGCTCTCGCAAGATCTTGTGGAAGTGACCTTCCTAGTTAGAATATGCACTCCGTGAAGAAGTTCCTCCTTTGATCTGTCTGAGCCCTCCTATCAGTCAGTCAGCTTCATGGGATGACCCCAAGTTCTACTCCCATGAAGGGGGGGGGGTCTCCTCGAGCTGTTTCACTTCACCACACATCATGTTGTGCACCTCCATCAGGTGTCCCCTTCTTGGAACTGGGACACCAGGGCAGATGCTTGATCCTGCAGTTCAGCGTGCGCTCCCTGAAGTGGGGAATCACACAGGAAGGTCTGCGGTGGTCCAGCGTCAGCTCTGTTTGTTCCATTTCAAACCAGAGAGGCTCAGCATCCTCTGAGGTCAACTGATTCAACTTGGGATCGGTGATTCAGCCACATCTGATGCTCATCCTCAGTCTGTATCTATTAATGGGCAGGTTCTCTCTCACTCTCTCAACATCCACACACACACACACATCCATCTGTCAAGGCTAATTTCCAGATCAGCAAGCCCTCTAAGTAAGGATGTACAAACTGAGAGAAAGTGCAAATGCACTTTCTGTGAGAGAAATTGTGCAAATGCATTTGTGCCCGCTTGTGCAAATGCGAACCCCTGAAGGTGCCTGAATCAGCCCCAAATGCACACCACCTCCCACAGCATGCATTTTGTGCTCTGCACCACAGGAAGTATTCATGCACTTTTACATGGTGTTTTTCATTCTGCATATTTTAATGCAGGTCAATTCTCATCATCATCATCATCATCAAATTGGACTCATTTGGATTCATTGGCTGATTTCTCTGGTATCCTTACCTCCCAGCCCTAGTCCGCTTCTGTGATGCAATTCCCACCCAACCTGGGCAGCCCATGACTAAACACTGCCTTCAGCCAGGAAGGGAAAATTATGGAAAATTAATCTCAGTTCATGACCGACCAGCGTTTACCCAATTCACGCGTTCGAAACTCAAAGACAATCTGCCGTTGAAATATATATTTGCAATTTTTCAATATGAATCTCTAACTGGAAACAAAAAGAGTTCAACATGTTTTCCTGAAAAAGGTTCATGATTTTGAAAAAAAAAGCACAAAGTGTACTTCAACTGATGGAAGGATTTCAAAAATGCACATATGGGATGCATGCACTAAGGAATGTGTGCACAAAAGCTTGCCTCTATTTTCATTTGAAAGGGAAAAACAGAAATTGCAGTCCAATGCACTGGGAGGAAGAAAATTTCCTTACTGCTAACATTTTTTCCAATATTTATGTGCCTTCCGTTGTGGGTAGAAATGCCAGTCATGGTGTGGTTTCTGAGTCAGCCAGCCCATTGAAAATTCAGGAGAAGTGGCTCGCTTTGATGGAATTTGGATATATTAAAAAGAAGCACCCAGTTTTAAAAGGTGTTTCCTGTTCTCAAGGTTTAGGGCACTTTCCTTCAGCTCTGCTTTGGGTGAGTCCTCCTGGCTCAGCAGAGAAGGCTCTGAGAGTCTCTTCAGCCTTATGTGAGAGGTATCTTCATGACTCCAGGACTGCTTCTGGAAAGGCCCAGTCAAGGCATTTGGGGTAGAAGGATGGGAGCTGTTGGTCCCATGGAAGCATTTGGGGTAGAAGGATGGGAGGTGTTGGCCCAGTCAAGGCATTTGGGGTAGAAGGATGGAAGGAGGTGTTGGCAGGCAAGCTCTGTGCATTCCTTGTTTTTATTTTCACCTTTCATGGACTGAACCTGGACCTTCTGCATGCCAAGCAGGGACTGTACCACTGAGCTGCATTCCCTCCCACCCAACCTTATTTATTTATTTTATTTATTTATTATATGTTTATCCCACCTTTTTTTTTTTTCCTTTCAAGGCAGCTTACATTCTCCTCCTCCTCCCCTCTCTTCCTCCTCTCAACTTTATCCTCACAACAACAACCCTGTGAGGTAGGTTGGGCTGAGAGTCTGTGACTGGCCCAGAGTCTCCCAGGGACCTCCATGGCTGGGAAGGGATTAAAACCCAGATCTCTTGAGTCCCAGCCCTCTCAAACCTCACCACCACGCTGACTCTCATGAACATGTGGATGCAACGTTGCCTAAAACCAGCCTTTTTGGGGAGACCTCGTTCTCCAGAGAGGCCCTGCTCCCAGTGGGCTGACCTCGCTCTTTGTGTCTGCGCCATGAAAGGAGAATATCCCAGGTCAGGTATGAGGGCTGTACCAAGCAAGGATGCTCTGTTTTCAGCAGCGGCAAAAGCCACCTGTTCTGAATGACCTTTGGCTGGTAGGGGGTATTTCTGGTCTGGAAACATCAGGACTTCAGTTTGGGATGTTGGAGAAATCCACAAGAGATTCAAATGATTTCTGATTTCTACACATACAGATTCTGCAGAAGAGCACTGTCCTTGAGCCACGTGGACGTAAGAGCAAGGGCGACATTTAGGGGGAAATTACACTAATGCACACTTGTGCTGATGTGCATTAGTCCTACGGAATACAAAAACCCCAAACGAAGTCCTGAATTGTCAATGAGTAGAGGATATGGGAAATCCGCATTGGTGGAGAATCTGCAAAATGCAGATGGAACATTTTCCACAGACATCATGCATCCCTCTGCCCATCCCCTTGCAGGCAAAGTGGGTGTGGGGAGACGCCCCAGTTCTAGCGGTGGGCCTTTCAAGTGTTCAGGCCAACCGTACAATTTTAAAAAACAGCAATTGCTGTGTGTGTGTGTGTGCGGGGGGGGGGGTGCTAACAGCACCCCACCAGCCTGGAGTGCCACAGTTGCTCCATGATGGATAGATCAATTGTGCTGAGTTTTACCCTATACCTGTACTTATGGGATTTTGATCTGAATGTGGTGCACACTGCTTTATATAGGTTTGCAGGCACTCTTAGCTCCCCGGGAGGAAGGGCAGGAGGGTGAGGATGAAAGGAAGGAGACAGGATGCTTTTACTGCTGTTAAAAAAAGAAGATTGCAGAGGTTGGAGAAACAATGTACAACTTCTTGTGCAGAAGGGAGGAGAAAGCAAGCAACCCCCTCCTCTATCTCAAGACAATTAATGGCAGGCAGAGCCGAGCTGATCGGCATGGACAGCAACGAAGGGGACGCTCGTGCAGGAGGAGGCCAGCATGCTGTTGAGGTCCCCCGAGTCAGCAAAGATGCCGATCCCCCGGTCCCTCTTGCTGACATCGCTTGGGCAGCTTCTGCTACTTCAGGATGAGGGCTGCCGGCAGTGCCTGTCTCTGGAGATGGCCTCCCAAATGGGAGAAGAGCTTGAACAGAAATCAGGAGATGGCTGGCATAGGAGAGCTACACCTGTGGCACCACAATGGCGGCTCATTCTTAATATGGTCTTAAATCCCCCAGACCTAGAAAAGGGATTAAATTAAAGCCACGCCTACTCAAAACAGGTCTATTTTTTGCAGATTTTGGGTAGGGATGTGTGAGGAATCTGCTTTGGGTGAAAAATCCACCGGATCCCCTGGTTTTCAGCTTCCTGGAATCCAGTTCGCTTTGCAGCAGGCTGAAGTCTGAGTCCCTGGGGAGCACAAACAGGCAGGGAGACGCTCCCCCACCACCTGGAATGGCAGCTGCAGAAATTTCCTGGCTGTGCAACCCAGCTGCGCAACGCCCACTGGTTTCTTCCAGGCTCAGCTCACTTCCTTAGACAGGGTTGAGCGCTGGAAGAAGTCTGTCAGGCAGGCACGAACCAGGTTCTGGAGATGCTCAGTGCTTCTCTAACTTGGGGCATCCTAATAATAAACTTATTCGCTTTTTCCCTTGCACTCATTCCTGGTCGCCTTCATTTGCATCTTGGTCACGTTATCACGGAACCGATGCAATTGCTCCGTTCAAGAGGCATGATCTCTGGCAGCATTATGGCTTCTCTCGGACTGTCACATGTCTCAGTCACACTTCCTCCAAGATGGGTGGTTGCTTGAGGTCATACTAATTCGGTCCCGGAAGTTTCATACAGAAGCTCAAACTCCTTGCACCCATTTCCCTTAATGGATGGATGAATACTTGCTTTGTCTATGGAATTTTAAGGAGACGTATTTTGCCCAACTCAGTATTGCTCAAATGCCTTGTGCATGGATTTCTCAAATGTATGCATTGTGAGACACTTTTCTATAATCGGTGCAGATTGGTATACATTTTCTCTGAGACCAGCTATACTGGAAAACTTACAAATCAGTAGATCTTAGCATGCAGGTCTGGCTTGGCTTGGTGAAAACCCAGGGAAGAGGTGAAAAAATTGGTAAATCCAATTTTTTAAAGACTCTCCATGGAGCAAGATTCTTACCCATTCCTGGTAGTGAAGACACAATCCTAAAATGGAGTAATTTCGAGAGGATGTTTCATTAGACGGACTTTTCATGTTTTAGAGAGGAGGGGCAGATTTTGGGGTTCTTTTGCATTTGTGAACTTTGTACTTCTTCCCTCACCCCATTAATGGAACTGGGAAGATGCATGTCTTCATGGGCCACCTCAGGGAACCACGGTTCGGTTTGGATGCCAGGAAGCACTTCCTGACCGTCAGGACCCCGAGGGCGTGGAATGGGCTCCCACAGGAGGTGGTTGAGGCCCCATCGGTGAGGGTGTTCAAAGACAGGCTGGACATGCGCATGGTGGGCATGTCGTGAGCGGAGCCAGCTGGAGCCGGGGGTCAGACTAGATGGCCCAGGAGGTCCCTTCTGACTTGCTCTGTTTCTATAGGAAAAAAATGTGTATTTGAAATGTGTGTATTAAAATGTGCTCTTTTTCCAATGCGATGGGAAGTCTGGGAATTTTCCTGGAGCATTTCTCAGAAAGGCAAGGCATCCATATTTGGAGTGGTGAATGGGACAAATTCTGATCTTTGTAAACTAAAGCTTGTACTTTCTTCGTGACAACCCATACTGATAAAGCAGCAATTGCTTGCCGCAAGGATACGTCCCACAAGGTGGGAAAGCACGCTGACACTGGAGGAGTGGCTTCAGACCGTGCCTGGGGGAGAGGGCCTTGCTGTTCCCAAGCTTAGAAGTGCTGGCCCTGCTTTTCCAGGGTTCATGCCTGCACTGGGATTTCTGGCCAGGGGATTTCCATCTGCAGCACGGTCCAGCTCCACGTGCGGAGCGTAGACTTTGCAAGCGTGCCGATAAACAGAGGGTGGCGTGTGCACTGAGCATTCCAGCTGTTGATGTCCAGACCTTCTTCCACATTGAAAAAAAGTGTTTCCTTCTTGGCAGACAGAAGGATCGTCTGCAGGACGGGTGGACTCTGTGTGTGTGTGTGAAACATCCCCAGTTGCTCAAAGCCAAGTTTCTGCTAGCTCCTTCCTCTCAAGTTCGTGGCCACTGGGCTAATGGCAAATTTAGAAGTTGGGGGGGGTCCCTTCATGATAGGCAGAGCCACCCCTCCAAGCCACGCCCCCTCCAAGCCACGCCCACTCCCAAGATTATGCAACCCATGATTACGCAATCAATTGAGCTTTGTCACCTTGTTTGAATTTCTGTTGAGGAACGAAAGCAAGATGAGAGCATTTCTTTTTGAGGTGGAACAATGACAGCTTCCAGAAGTTACTTCTTATTTTCTTATGTATTATGCATGAATGATTTTTTTTTTAAATTATAGTCATACCCTCTCTCCAAAAAAGCTCCCAGAATGGCTTATGTGGAATCAATGGGGCTGTTCCTGCCCCAGGCTTATTATCTAAAAACATGGCATAAGAGGGAGAAGGGAGAGGGAGGGGAGAGGAAGAAGGGAAACTCGGACACTGATTACGTCACTTACAGAAACATACGTTGCTATATTGTCCCAGGAGCAGCTTTCTGGATTGACAATCACAGCTTGGTCTCTTTTAATTTCCTGCGGCCTCTGAGGCCGCTGACTTGGTATGTACATATGATTCATGATTGTTTGTGTGTCCAGAGAGGTCCAGGACTCTGACCCAGTGCAGGTGCCAGCCACAAACCATTAAAATACAGTCTCTTGAGAGGTGCTGGGGAAAGGCCAGTGATCCTGGCTTCAGGATCCAGCAACCCCCAGTAAGGCCCCTTCCAAAATTAGTGGGGGCATTCCAACCCCCCAAAGGCCTCCTCTGCCACACTTTGTGGCGTTATCTCTCCTGCCTGCACTGAAGAACATTTTTGCCTTCGGAAGCTGGACACATGCATGCATCTCATGTCACTAGTCCTCTGGAACATCACCATAGAGAGTGGCAATTTTAACCAGTCACTGTCACCTCTATGTTAACTCTCCCAGCTCAGAGCAATATTTTTCATAGACTTCCCACCACTCTCATTTTCAGCAAAAATCGTTTTGTGTTGCAATCCCGATCGTGCCCTTGGGTCCTCCTGGAGCGAGACTCCTGGAGTGGCACTGACTCATCATTGCCTCTAGACCAGCCTCAGACTCTGATGCCAGTAATCCGCCACCAAAAGAGCCGAAATGTATGGAGCTGCACTCTCGGAGAAAATTCCCCTAATGCCTCCATGTCGGCCCTAGCAAAAAACGAAACAAACAAACAGAACCACACGGCAAATCTGTTTCTGCTATCTGCACACCCCAGCAAGGATGTATTGCAGCAAGTAAGCACAACAATGACCAAAGTAAGGGGAGATGGGACGAGGCACGCTGGATTCATCAGACACGAGACCCTTCTGTCTTGGCTCACAGGAAAGGCACACAGTCTTGGCACCCAGGCTGACATCAGGTGTTCTGGAACAACCTGGAACACAAGCCGAATGCCTCGCGCTCCCCTGCTGCAGCTTGGTTTCCGAAGCTCCAGAAGCAGTGATGGCCCTCCAAAAATGGCTCTTGTGGCCATTGCTATATCCCATCTCTGCAACGTCCCCTGAGCTTGCCTGGGTTTGTAGAAAATAGCCACACAGAGCTATGAACTTTCTACTGATCTACTGCCAAAGCTGGGCAGCACACGAGAAACCTCTTCCCCCAAAGGCACACGCAAACACAGTGCCACCCCCAGATGTTCCAAGGGGATGGCAGAAAAGGGTGCCTGTCCTTTAAAGCAATGTGCCTCCGGTACAAGATTCCTGTTTGGAAGTGAGGGAAAAGGCAGGGCTTGCATTAATGGGAAGTGGCGGATTCTTCGCCACGGAAGTTTGGCGACGCATTTGGCAGTGTGGCAGCGGAGAGCATGGGATGTTGGCAATTCAGCGCTCCAGCTTTTTGGAAATCACCCACAGCAGTCCGAACCCTATCACCAAGGGCCCTTTTCTAGCCCAAGATGCCAGGTGGCCTCCTCTGGAAGCTGCAGCAGCTGCGGGGTCCTGGCACAGTCTGCTGCAGCTGCTCTTGGCTGAGGGGAGCTCTTATGGGGGAGGCTGCTGGAAAACGCCTGCCATTTTGATTTTTTGCCAGTGCCCCAGGGTGCTTGCTGTACTGTTGTTCTGGCACACTTGTGGGCCAGCCTGGGAATTAGGGATATTGGGGAAATGTGCATTTTGGGAAGTGTGCATTTGTGCAAGTGTGTACTTTCCAGAGAGAGCACAATCCTGGGACATGGAGGAGAAATCTTATTCCGTCCGCGAACAGATGACAGAACGGAAGCTGCGTGCACAGGCAGAATGGCCTGCACAGAATCCGTATGTCCAGAATTCTGGCAATACTGTTCGCTGCCTAGAGAGCTTTGGCTGCTGGCGGAATAGAAATTAAATGAGTTAAATGAACTACCCTAATTGTGGGGGACTGCAAAGGAAATGTGGGTTCTTTGAAAAACCCATGGCCAGGTGGAGAGGGAAGAATGGATGGACAGGGATCCCCAGTGGATTTTGTCCCCGAACCTCAGGCCTGGCATGATGCCAGGGATTGAACCCGGAACCTTTTGTGGGTGGCGCATTATTCCATAACACTGCCCCTCCTGGAGTTCAGTGTCTTTCTTTCCCAACCTGGTGCCTCTGGATGCCTTGGACGAGTCCTAGCATTCCTGACCACTGACCACGCTGGCTGGGGATGGTGTTAGCCATAGTCCAGGACATCTACAGAGCTTCAGGTTGGGAAAAATGGATGGAGTTGTGCTGTCCCTTTACTCCTTAGGTAATGCAGGTTGAAGAACGTTAAGGTGCAGTCTTCGAAAAATTTCAGCACTTGACTGCACCCCTGAGTGAAGATTTATATCTGTGAATCAGTCATTACAGATTCGGTAGCATAGAAACATAGAAGCAGAGGGATCAGAAGGGACCTTCTGGACCATCTAGTCTGACCCCCAGTTCCAGCTGGTTTCGCTCATGACATGCCTACCATGTGCATGTCCAGCCTATCTTGAACACCTGCACCGATGGCGCCTCAACGACCTCCCGGGGAAGCTCATTCCACACCCTCGGAGTCCTAACCATCAGGAAGTGCTTCCTGGCATCCAAATGGAACCTGGGTTCCCTGAGCTTTGCTCCGTTGGAGCGCGTCCTGCCTTCCTCTGCAAGGGGGAACAGGTCTCTACCCATCTGCATGTGACACCCCCTCACATACCTGTATGTCGCCAGCATATCCCCTCTGAGTCTCCTCTTCTCCAGGCTGAAGAGACCCAGTTCCCTCAGTCTCGCCTCATACGGCATCCCCTGCAATCCGGCCACCATCCTTGTGGCCCTGCGCTGCACTGACTCCAACCTGGCTATATCCTTCCTGTAATGAGGGGCCCAAAACTGAGCACAATACTCCAGTTGTGGGTGCACCAGACCCATATAGAGTTGCAGGGATATCTCTCGCAATCTAGAAGCCACACTTCTGGCTATGCAGTCCCATGGGTCAAGAATCCAGATTACTAGAAGTCACTCCAGGTGACATGCAGTGTGCAAAAGTCTCTGCTGCCCCCCCCACCCTGACTAACACAGTAGACCACCAGTATAACACAAACTGGCAGTTCCTGAAACAGCTAGACGTGAGCAGAAACTCATTCTGGAATGGGCAGATGAGCAGAGCTCACAGAAGAGAACAACACTGGCCTTTCCCACAGCAGAAATAAGTAAGCCTAGAAGCCTAAAGGAACTAATGGAGGTGCAGGGTTGTGTAAGTTGCTGCCCATTTTTGTGATTAAATTGAACTAAATTAAATTAAATATGAGCAGGTTAAGGCAAAAACCAGGCCAAGAAGGGATGGGTGAACATCCGCCGAACTGAAATGCATTGGAATGAACTGGATTCATCTGTTTGCCTCCGTCTCCTTAGTTCTCGTACTAACATGCAGTCTTCTCTTTGCAAAGCAGGCTGCGATTGGAAGGGCCTCTCCATGCCACCGCTCCAAATCAGAGCTATGCATGGAAATGGTGCCCACGCTTTCCGCAGTTTCCGCACCGGCGGAGAGCCGGTGTGGTGTATTGGTGAAGAGCCTGGGACTGGGACTCAGAGGATCTGGGTTTGAGTCCCTGCTCGGCCATGGAACCAACTGGGTGACTGTGGGCTAGTCACAGACTCTCAGCCCAACCTACCTCACAGGGTTGTTTTGTGGGGATAAGATGGAGGAGGAGAATGATGGAAGCTGCCTTGAGCCCCTTGTAGGAAAAAGGCAGGCTGGAAATCGCAATATGAATGAATGAATATGAGTTTGCCAAAGCACAGCCACACATTTCACAGATTGTGGCCCCGCTTTGTAAAGGGTGCAAACAGGCAAGCCTTTAAAACAAACGCACAATGGCAATGGACCCACCCGAATGGTAAATGCCACACCTGCTTCCAATATGGCCCAGTTTGGACGGTTGAGTTGGCAAGGCTTCAGTAAGGGACGGTCTAAAAAAGTCTTAATGAATAAGGGATGCTACAGTCTGTTGGGCACAAGAAAGTTGGGATCTAAGGTCTACTCAGAAGTCCGCCCCAGTGCATTCAGTGTGACTTCCTTCAGTGTCATTTTGCAATTGATTAGCCTTAAAGGCCTTTGAAACAAGTGAACCTCCTAGTGTTGTCCTACTGAAGACATTTGCTCTCTTTCAAGAATTGGCTTCATCACCCCCCCCCTTTTATTCCCCCTTTTGGCTTTTCTTGGTGCTGCCATACATTTCCTTCCATCCCTCCATCCTTCCTTCTTTTAATGCTGTCTAGACCAGATAGTAATGTATTTCTCTAAAACCATGGACACATTCCCTGGCACGGTGAGAGGAACTGTCCAGTAGGCCTCCAGCCCCTGTCCTCACCTTCTGATCTGCGGATCCAATTGCCAAAGCCCACAATGAATATTTGAGCAGCCAGAACACGCATTCATTATGGCAGATCCTGGCCACCGCTTCCTGTCCTGGAGACTTGTCTTCCTTATCAGTAAGAGGTTGGCATTAGCTTCCCCTCACACTGCTTAAGAAACACAAAATGTTCTGCAGTTCTTTGCGAGACTCTACTGAGCAGGATGACTTTGCTGAGCAAGATCTGGATGCCTTCCAGATTCCAGAACTTCCCTGTGAGTTCCAGCTGCAGTTCAAAGAGTTCCCATGGCTTTCCCTCGTCAGGGCATCGTTGCAAAAGAGGCCTTGGATTAATATGTGGCCAGAGATAAGTGAATTCAGAAAGTCTGCAAACTGAGAGGTCGGTTGATGTGGTTGCCACCACCCCGAGCACGCCGAGCAACGGTCTGTGCTGAGGCAGCATGCCAAAGGGTGGGCAGTTTTGTGGCCTGTTTGTCTCTTTCCCCCCATTTCGCTGAGTCAGCTGACACATCCTTAGTGGGGAACGCACAGCGCATCTCTGATCCATTTTCAAACCAGCAGGAGAGGAGAAGAGACGTGGCTACAGCTTATCAGACAGAATTAGCTGACTCGCCATCCAGACACGGAAGTCCATTTGCAAAGCCATGTGCGAGGATCTGTTCGAGCTCCTCGCAGTCCCGCTGAAGAGCCGCCACACATGTGCATATTAACCAGGGCTGACACTCAGCCCAGGGCTGGCGCTGTGGGGGGTCTCTAACTCATTTGCTCGGAGGGTTTCATTAACCCAGGGAGGACTGGTGACCCCCTCCAGCATGGCCCCAGATAAAGAGGCAATGCTGAGTTTACATGCGAGGAGCTTAGGGGGGATGGATGCCATTGTTGGCTTTCTTTCCTGCAGAATATCCCTGTGTAAGCAAAGGCAGGCGGAGAGGACAAGGCAGAGACAACCCGGAAACCAGGAGGAGTTGCCGAGCCGGCTACATCTTTGGGCCCTCTGTCATTGCCTTCGGGGACAATTTCACAGGGCAACAGCCATTCCAGCCCAAAGTACATCTTTAAACAGACTTCCGTCGATCCTTCCGTAAAGCACATCAGCCCCTGAGTAACTGCATCTAAGAGACAGGCAAGTGAGCTCTGTGATGTGTAGGGAGAACGTGCCCGATCCTTGTTCTACTGGAAACATTGTTTTCAGCTCCAAATTATTCTTCTCTGCTCCTCTCATTATCCTTCTCTCTTCCTCTAGTAATGAGGAACTCTAAAGGTAAGTAATATATCCATAAGGGCTACCCATGTCTACTGGCCCGACTGGCTATGGGCTGCCTCTGTTACCCAGGACATCATACCTGTATTGGGCATGGGCAAGAGGAGGCCTTGCTCTCATCCTGCTGGAGGGATCCTGTGGGCAGCTGCTTTGCTGGCATGGATGAACCCTCAGTCTGATCCAGCAGGGCTTTTCTTGTGTTCTTGTTTTGCAAGGTGGCCCAAATTTACCCCCATCTGTATCTTCTATTGGGAATTGACACATAAGCATCCCCTCTATATTCACCATTCCTATAGGTATTTACTATTATTATGGTTGCAAGAAGAAAGAGAGCCATGCCCTGGCATCTCTTGGACACCACCATACTCCTGGAAAATGAGAGCCAATACTCTGGCTGCACCATATGATAAAATGGAGGAGGAGAATGATGATAGCTGCCTTGAGCCCTTTGTAGGAAACAGGCAGGATATAAATCGAAAAATAAATAAATAAATAAATAAATAAATAAATAAATATCAGAATTCAGATCCTCCACCTGGTTGAATCCAGTAGGGATGATGAGAAATCAGTTTTCATCTGGATTTGCACCAGTTCACACCTTTTCAGCTGGACTCAGACTTGGACACACGCTTTGGTTAAAATCCATGCATTTCCAAGCTTGCAGGGTGAGGCACAGGGCCTGGCCACAGTCCATCAGCAGAAGAAGAACGGATATCTTTCAGTGATGCTGGCAATGTGCATTTAGAGAAATAAGCATGAAAATGGGGACAGATTTTCAGGAACAACAACAATAACAAAGGTCTCCACCTGATAAAGGCTCAAGCCAGAACCAACTTAAGCACGAAATTTGGAGGGCCTCTACAAGTTTTTCTGATTGACACATGTTATTTTATTTGGGTAATTCTGAGGTCCCATAGGATTTCTGTGTAGGCATTGTCTGTGAATTGATCCCAAGAAGTCAGTCTGAATATGGGAGACCTATTGCCAGAACCAACATGAGACATGAGACATGGGGAAAAAGATGGGGAAACACGAGTGGATGAGTCATTAGTGACTCAGCCACTTCAAAAAGTGATGTTATCACATACTGTACCTGAATGAAGCTTCCAGAAGCTCACAGCTTCTGGAAGATGCTGGTTGCCATTGATCTACCAAGCCCAGTTCAAGTTGTTAGTGCCAGTGTTCACACCCCTAGGTGGTCAAGGGTCATTACAGAGCAATTCAGAACCTACGGTTGGTCTAGGAAGCTCTGCTTTTGGTATCCTTGAGGGACGAAACCCATGGACAGCAAAGCAGCAGCTCTTTCTTGATGTTGCTGTTATGTGCTATCAAGTCACCTCCAACTTGTGGTGACCCTTGGAATGAAAGCCCTCCAAAATGCCCTATCTATGACCATGATCTCCAGCTCTTCTACATTCCAGGCTGAGCTTTCCTGTATGGAGTCCATCCCTCTTCTTGGTCTGCTTCCTCTTCTTCTGCCTTCAACTTTCCCTGGTATGATTGTCTTTCCCAGGGAGTTTTGTCCCCAGTACGACAGCCTCCAGTTTGTCAGCTTCACTTCTAGGGAAAGCTTTCTTGATTTGACCATCTAGGACCCTCTTGATGAGGGCACCCTGAATCCGGGTCTCCCTTCCAGTTGTGATTCGTCTGCTGCCCTCGCTGTTGTCATTCAGGTGTCAGTCAAAGACATGCTAATTTATGCAAGTGTTTTGAGTCTGTTCAAGAACTGGGTCTGAGTTTTGGTGTTGTAGTCATGGTTTTACTGCGTTTTTTATATACTGTGTAATTCTAGAGTTATGATTTTAATGATGTTCTTATGTTCTGTTGTTTTCATATGGGTAGCTAGGTATCCCATATTCCCCATGAGGAAGGATGGGATATGCATATAAAAGGAAGTGCTATCTGAAAGAGTTGTCCTACATAAAAACGTTTGTGATGAGAAAGGGACACAGGATGGTTGGAGGGTGCAACAAGAAAGACTTGCAGCCTTCTCCGTGATGGGCTTTCTCAGTGGGCTATGTATGTACAGCTAGCACTTGCAAATGAGACCCGGCCCAGTGGCTTCATTAGGTATTTCCACTGGGGTCCTCTGAGCTGAACAAGATGCTCGCCATTGCTCGGGAGGAAGCCAAAATAATGCAACAGATCAATTGCACAGAACGCTGGTCTGAATTATTCCAAGAGTGTAAACAGTTCTGCAAATGAAGGTGTTTTATTCAAATCATCCCATTTGCCATGTCTCTTCATATTCATGAGTTTGTAGACTGTCCCTTTTCCTCTCCCAGTTTACCCTCCTTTTCCAAGGCTGGAGGAACTGCAGGTGTTCAAAATTCACAGGTTCCTATTTATTCGCAAGATCAAAAAGACAGGGTTGGAAAACAGAAGCTGCTTTCTGGCTACAGAATGCCTCTGTAGTTGCGTGCGGGGAGGGGCTGCATCGACTCTCTCCAAATGCTCAGGCAAATAGATCGGAGTGCTGCAACGGGGCCGTGTTTATTCCAAATGCCACATGCTGGCATGCCTTTTTGTGTTGGCCCCCAAAATAGCAGTGATAACAAATACTTGCAGACATACACAAAGGAGGAAAAAGGATGCAAATAGCTTCCCACCCATTCTTTTTCCAAAGCGGGAGCATTTAGTCCGTGTGCTCATACAGCTGGGTGCTGCTTCCCCACAGAGAGTTCCAACTAAAGCACCATTTAGGAACAATTTAACTGATCCGTCCTGCACTTATTCCAGAGTTGCCTTTCTCTTGTTTCATTCTCGGGTTATTTTCCCTTCCCTCCCTGAAGAAATTCTGATGGATGAATCTTAAATGCGGAGATTTAGCTGTGAGATGCTAAGGGAAAGCTAGGACCACTGCAGGACTCCTTCCATCCAGGGGTTAGTTATCTAAGCATTAGCCAAGCTGCGTTTTGTACACCGGGCTGGTGCTTAGCGGTGGAATATACACAAACCCGCGGGAAGGCTTTCAGGCAGCTATACGGGGCTTTGCGGGAGTCTCTGACAGCCCAGCCTAAGACAAAAGGCTTGGACTGAGTGGCCATGGAATCCACCGTGCTGGAAAACTGTGGGGGACCCATTCCTTGGGGGTTTCAAAGGGCAGTGAGGTGGGCAGACATCCATCTTGCAAAGACTGCTTTCATACAGAGTTTGATAACAGAGTTCAAATTGGGGAAGTGTGTGTGTGTGTGAAGGCATTTCACCAAACTCGCATGACCTTTGCATTCCTTCGATTCTGCCTCCTCTCCTACAAGCCACTCTGACTTAGGGAGTGGTTACATGCACCCAGAAGAAGTGTGGAGAAAGAGGGTGCCATTGCTGGCATCGCTCAACTTGCAATGGCATTTCTGAGTGGAAGTAGGAAACAAGGACGGTGAGGAGTGTGCGTGTATGTCTCCGGGGAGGTATTTGCTTTGGTTGTGTCTGTATAAAGGAGAGTGTTTAAATGTATCCCACCATGCCTTTCTGCTGCCTGTGCAGATCTGGGCTGACTTATCGCTGAGTATGAACAGGAGAGCAATTCATGTTAAGAGCTTCCCAACTTCATGCTCCCCAGACCAGCCCAAGAGATCTGATGCACTTAGCCGCTGGGGCGTGTGGGTCTCAGCATTTTGTGATGCAGCTACCTGAACAACAACAACAACAACAACAACAATCATTGTCCTGTGATGCAGAGGAAAGCACATACATGGTTGTGTATGTTCAGGGAACATGTGTAGAAAAATGTTTGTAGTGAGGAGGAAATGCACAAAGCACCATTCGGGAACACAACTCGCCAAAACTGTGTGTGTTATCCCAAAGGGCACACTAGTGCCTGCATGACAGAAACGTGTACAGAATTGCATGTGGCAGGAACAATGTGCTTGAAATCACAGAGGACTTTTCAAGAGGAAGTTACAAACTAAGACCTAAGGAAAACCACCATCAAGAGATATGACCACCCCTCTCCTGATGACATGTAAATACCTCGTAAAATCAGTGCCAGACCATCATCATCATCGAATCATAGAAAAGTAGAGTTGGAAGGGGCCATGAAGGCCATCAGGTCCACCCCCTGCTGTTGCAAGACACCAAGTCACACCATCCCACTCAGAGGGCTGCCCAGTTGCACCTTGAATGTCTCCAGTGTGGGAGAGCCCCCCACCTCTCCAGGCAGCTGTTTCTGCTGCTGTATTGCTCTGACAGAGAGGAAGATTTTCCTGATGTCCAGCCTGAATCTGGGTTGTCACAACTTGAGTTGATTATTCTGTGTCCTGTACTCTGATATTAGCGAGAAGAGATCTCAACCTCCCTCTTTGTGACAGCCTTTGAGGTGCTTATAGAGTGAGATCTTGTCCCCGCTCAGTCTTCTCTTCTCAAGACTGAACATGCTCAGTTCTCTCAGTCTCTCCTCATAGGGCAGTGTTTCCAAATCCTGGATCATTTTTGCCTCCCTCCACTGTACCTTTTCTAATTTGCCTGCATCTTTCTTACATCTTGGTGCCCAGAACTGGACACAGGATTCCAGATGAGGTCTGAGTAGTGAGGAATCTAGAGGAACTACTCATCATCATCATCATCATCATCATCATCATCATCATCATCACATGCAGGGTGGTTGGAGGTAGGACATCCTCACTGTTGCCACACCGATGCAGTAACTAGGCTTCCTGCGGAATCTGGTCCACTTCCTGAAATGTGGGAATCCGGGGAAGGGAGGCTGTTGCTCTTTCTTCCTCTTGCTTTTGTTGATGACTCTGGAGGGGTAAGAGAAGAGGTAGCCACAGGGCTGGGGAGGAGGAAGAGAAGGAGGGTCAACCAAGGAGATCTGCAGTGGTTTCTGGCTTTGGCAAGCTCCCCACAACATCAGCCCCACACCGGGCAGGGATGCCTGTGTGTCATGACACTCACACCCCTGAGGGGAAAGGCTGGGATGCCGTGGGAAAGCCCTCTGCTTTGCACGAGGAAGCTGCCCGGCTCTGCTCCCCACATCTGCAGGCAGGGGGTAGAACAAACTGCCCCCTAGAACCCGGAGGGCCATCAGTGTCATCCCGTTTGGCACTGCCAGTCTAGGTCTGCATCGTCTAGGTCTTCTTCAGTATAAGGCAGCCTGCAAGGCTCCAGAAAGGGGAACAGATCAGCGCACTGTTTTCCTGGGAAAACTACAAAATGGGACTCCATGGATCTGTTGGATCTTGTTTTCATGCATTTCCCCAAGCTGCTGGCAGCTCCCTCTGTTTTTGGCAGCCTTCCCCTGGTTCCAGAGAGGTGTTGTGTTGCAGTGAAATATATACGTGGAGGGCGTTATTTCTGGCTTACTAAACGGGCGCCTGGCAGGGGGCAGCTACAACAGCCGAGCCGTTCTCCTCCGGCAAAATGCCGTGCCGTGATCGTTCTGAGGAAGGCAGGGCTGAGCAGCTCCTGGGATGCCGAGGCAGCAACAAAACACAGGCGGAGAAGAAAATGCCAGCCAAAGGACTCTGATCGATGAGGGAGCATGGGTGGGGAGATAGACGTGGAACCGGGGAGCAAATATTTCTCTGCTGTTGGACTTGATTTCTCTTCTTGCTATTTCTCTGGTTGTCAATTTCTCCCACTGAAGAGGCTGCATCCACTTTTCAAGACCACTCATGAAGAGTTTCTGTGTGTTCTGTTTTCTAAGCAAGCACTGTGGCTCAGGTTTCCATTTCCAATCTGACTTCTTGCCCTACCAAAAGATAAAAACAACCCCGCTTCGTACTCACATCAGCAGTGGGGACGGTTGCGAATGTGACCTGGTCTTTTTCTGGTACAAACTTGCCCAAAACCACATATTCCTTCATAAATGGGACATAAAGGCCTGGGAAAATTAATAATGTGAACCTGGCAGATTCAAGCATGCTTCTCCATATAGGGACTTTTCAATGGTGGCCCCAAATCTCCCCACACCTCTTGCCATTGGAGGCCCACCAGGTTTTTAAGAAGGTCCTAAAGATTTCTTTGTTCATTCTAGACTTCCCCTGGTGATATTTGCCAGACTGAGTTGTACAGCAGTTGGCTTGTAGGTTCTGTTTTATGCTGGTGTGTGTTGTTTCCTGGATCATTTGCTATTTTATTACCATATCACTTTTCTCTCTCCTCCCTGTCCTCCTTCTTCAAATATTACTTTATGCTTTTTATTGTTGTGCATCATCTTGGGATGGATTCTATTCTGAAAGGCAACTTAGAAATATTTTGTGTACATAAATAATGCTAATGCAGATCGGTGAGAATTTCATCCTGCTGTTTGGTTGTTTGCTTTATAAGAATTTACTCAAATCTGCAAAGTTCTTCATAAATGGCACGAGAAGTTTAGGCATGTATACAAATTACTTCTTTGAATTAAACCTTGAAACTCAGTTTGCTTGGTTCATGTTCCCAGTCACCAGCAATTTCTCCCTTTTTCTTTGACTGGGAAAAATGGACATTTTCAATCAGCAAAAATGATAGTGTGCCAAAAATGCGCTCGGTCCTCCGTTCTCTGAAACATTAAACTGCACATTTTTCGAACAGGAGGACATATTGGGGAAACATGTGAACATTTCCTCTAAAGCTCACGCATTGTTGCAAATGGAGTTGTGAGCGGGGCATATCAGAGCATCGCATGAACAGAAAGAAGATGGCCATACATCCCTAAGGACAGATTCATCTGTCCCTAACCAGCACATGAAATTCTTCGGCAGCTGCCAGAGTTCCACAGAACAACCCGCCCACCGTTGTGGGCAACTCTGGGCTCCTGTTTCAGAACACGAGAACATAACAAGAAGAGCCGTGCGCGATCAGATCCAAGGTCCATGTGGTCCAGCATTCTGTTTCTTGTTTTCCAAATTCCAGAGCTCCAGTGAGTGCCAGGTGGCTTGGGATGGGATGCATCGTCTCACTTTCTGTGTTCCTGTGGCACAGTTTCAGGGGCAGTGTGGGCAATTGAAATGGCAGCTCCTGGACCTGCTGCTCATCACGGCCTGGGTCCAGCGACAGAAGGAGCTAAGAGGTCCTCCTCAAAGATGGAACTGATCCAGCACTCCTGGGGTTAAATTCTCCATACACATGAATCTCCTCCATATAAAAACTAGCACACAGCTATGGCCTCCGCTTCCGCAAGGCGTCGTGGCAGCCATCAATCTAGATGGTTTCGGGGGGATGGAACGAAGTCCTGGAGGCGAAGGCTATCCATGGCTACTAGTCCACGATCAGTACACCAGTTTCTGGGGAACATGGGTGGTAGCATGGCTCTAGTAGTAGAACTGGTTGCACACAGGAAGGGAATGTTGGACCAGATGGGCCTTGATTCACCTGGACATGGCTATTCTGACATTCTTAAACTCCAGTCAGCCGTCTGATGTCATTCAGCTCGAGCCAAAGTTTACTGTTTGAACGGGAAGCCAGTCTTTGCTTCAGTGTGATATATTATAAAGCGAGAATGGCCCAGGTGTTGCTTCACAGCACAGACAATGCACAGACAGAGAGATACAGCTATTGCTTTGGGGGTTTTAATTCCTCTACTATAGTAGACTCGTTGCAGAGTTTTCTCCATCCATTGTGTGTGCATGCTTTCACCTTTTTTTGGATCTACAGGAAAATGTTATAAATAATATATCTTTAAGTGCTATTTCTTCTGAGAGTAACTTACCATCGAGGAGGCGGACTGAAGCTCAGATTCGTTAGTAACAACCAAAGATAATCAAAATAGGTAGGAACAGAAGAAGTAGCGGTGTTGAATTTATTCATCGAACATGATTTCCTGGTCTATCAAACTAGCTTGAAGCACTGCTCTGTTAGGATCATGATAATAAGATCTGATTGTTTTAATTGGGGTTTTATTGTTAGTTGAATTTTTAGGACACGGTTTTATTTTGCATTTTGTATTGTTAAACCATCTTGAGATTTCGGTAAGGGATGGTATAGAAAATTTTAGGTAGGTAGGTAGGTAGGTAGGTTGGGAGAGAGAGAGAGAGAGAGAGAGAGAGAGAGAGATTCATTAAATTGCTACGCAGGGTATTGGCCTAGCACTAAACAGTTCCTTACATATGGCTCTCTTAGAAGTACAAAGAGTAGTGGTATTGGTTCATGAATCATATTTTCTGCCAGATCTTCGCTGTAGTACTCAAAGCAGTGGAAGAGTGGAAGGTTAAAGTGACAGTAGAGGGACCACATGCCATGGAAACAACGGGACACTGCTGGTCCCCTGTGCTCTTCAGGTAGCACTAATGTAAACAACCACTTGCACTTGGGGTGGGGGGGCAGGTAGGAACCTGCCCCTCCAGGATATTTTACGGGCGTTTTGCTAGGGCATTTTGCTTCCACTACCCCTGTGTCAATTCCATGAATGGGGCAACAGCACTGGATACTGCCCAGTAGTAATGCATTCTGGTACCACTAGCTTATAAATGGCATTCGCTTTTGCCATAATTAAAATAAGACAAAAGACAATGCACAGTTTAAAACATAGCAAATGGCAGTAGCAGTAGTAGTAAATGCTGCTACTACACCTAGTAGAAATTATTGGTGTAGCTTAGTAATGCTAGTGTTAACACTATGCCATAGAGTAGTATTTCTTCATGTATAACTTCCAGTAATTGGCTTTATTGTAATAAGATACTCAAAACAATATGCTTTTATAAAGATAAAACCATGAGCGATGGTAGCAATAACACTACTGGTAGTAAATTACTGCACTGAGTAGTCAGAATACTAAATTGCTGTGTAAAGGATGCTGTCCTTGCCATGTCCTTACTCACCTCTAATGTGCAAAGTGAAGCACAAAGACCGTTTCCCCACCCCCTTTATCCCCGAAGCTTCCCAATCTTCTGAATTTTCTTTCTCACTCATTTCAATTCACAATAGTCCGGTCATCAAAGATTTACCATGGCTTCCCCCTATCCCACTGTTGACTTATTGGCCAGCAGTAAACACATGATAAATTCCAGACATAAAGCATGTCCAAGTCCACAAACCCAATGGATCACCACATGGGACAAATAAAAATGGAAAGCTGTTCGTTAGCCGCCCTTGGAGATATTTAGTGGCTCTGGCTAGCATCTCCCATATGAGCTGATTCTCTGGTCCCTTGGCCTTCAGTTTTTTAATATCCCCAGTAAAATAGCTTTTTTTGCCCCCACCTGAAGATTCACTTGGAGAATGAAGGATTGTCACTCTACAGGCATAAATCAAAGAGCCGGATTAGATCGCCTTCTGCTCAAATATTCCAGTTTAACCTCCTTATCATTGGATAGCAGTGGAATTAGCAAATTACAATGGAAGTAGATTAGAATTGGGGAGGAAGTCCAATGACAGGCACATCGTTCCTTTATCCTCACCTGATTCCCTCCTTTCCTGTTATCTTCCCATAGAACGAGGCCACATGCCACCTTTGCCTGGCCTCCAGGCAGGATCTAGAGGGTCACAAAGTTAATCCGACCGGGTCCCAGGTCAGACTGGCTCTCCGTGCTCAGCGTGAGCCCCTCCCTTGCAGTGCAGACAGACTGGACCAGAAAAGTCCATGTTTATGGCATTCAGTGTGGGCAACTCCCATCACCCAGAATGAGATCACACATTAAAGGATAACTCTTGGCTTCAGTGATGAAGTCATCACTTCCCAAGTAAAGGATGGATTCACTCTGGGTAAGTTTGCTCATTACAAACCGGAGCTTTGTTTTACATCCATCATAAAGTCCAGACTACAGTGGCTGAAAAGCACAAACAGAAGCAGAAAAAAACAGGGAAGGGAAAGCGGATCTGTTCCCCTAGGAATGTGTTAGCTACCCCCATGTTTTCACCCACTCCATCAAGTCCCCAAAATATCTCCCCTATGTTCTCATCGCAGATGCAGGCTTCCTCAGGGGAAGGGCAGGGCTTGTGTTCCTCCTAGGCTTAGACAGTCCCATTTAACTGCCTTTCTAAGTAGTTAATGTTGCTCGGTGAAATTGAACTGCTGGTTTTCTCTAATAAGGACAAGCAGATCTATTGTGCGATTAAGCATTCTATTAAACCATTTAAATTTTTAAAGAAGAGAACTCTTCCGGTCAGTCTACCTCTGCACCAGTGTTTTAGAAGTCGGTGCAGGGGAAGCAATGGCAGGACGAGTGAATTCAGCCTGCAGAACATTGGGAAGCGACATGCGCCAGCCACTGGGATGCCAGGTGTGCTGACAGTGAGGCATGACAACATAAAATGGCTACCTGTAGCAACCAGAGAGGCAACCGAAAGATGAATGCGTGAGAACAATTTGGAAGCACCTTCTCCTGGCTTCCCAAATTGAAGCAAACTATAGAATTCAAAGAACCCCCAAGTGTCTCACAAGTTGCAGTGACTAGTCCCTTCCTCACTCTAGTGGCACTCGGAGACCTAAGCCCAGGAGGTCCCAGATGGCCCTCTTGCTTTCAAGCCCCAGCCCTGTTCCTGAGAGATTCCACGTGATACATCATTTCCTTCTCTGCTTTTATGACCCTCCTTAAGACCCACTTTCCCGGGGTAGACCAACCGCCTAAGTATCTGAAGGGGGGCCAAGAAGCCATTGACAGTGTCAAGGCATGTGCAGGAATCCCTTGCAGTAATGTCATGAATTCTGCAGCATGAGGTCAGAGCACATGTTCCTCCCTGGGACAAGAGTCGCCAGAGTGCCACCTCAGGGTCTCTGAGAGCATTCATAGGGTGGGAAAATTTCTGGATAAAATGCCACAATGGGGGAGGAGAAGCAAGGGGCTCACTGTGTTTTGCTTGCCTTCAGGTCCTTTGCCTTTTATCTATTTATTATTTATTTATATTGCGATTTATATCCTGCCTTTTTCTGACAAAGGGCTCAAGGCAGCTTACATCTCCTCCTCCATCTTATCCCCACAACAGCAACCCTGTGAGGTAGGTTGGGCTGAGAGTCTGTGACTGGCCCAAAGCCCCCCAGTTGGCTCCATGGCCGAGCGGGGACTAGAACCCAGGCCGTCTGAGTCCCAGTCCCATGCTCTTAACCACTACACCACACTGGCTCTCCTTTTCGTTCATACCCAAAGTTTGTCCAGTTCTACTGGTGCCAGATCCAGCCACAAATTTTCCCTGACCCATCAAGTACCTCTTCCCTTTGCCTGCATCTGGTACTTCCAGACTCTGGGGTCTTCTGAGCTGAACAAGATGCTCGCCATTGCTCAGGAGGAAGCCAACCTAATGCAACCAAGGCCCATGCAGTCCAATGCTCCATTCACACGGTGGCAACCCAGCTGCCTCCAGAAGTTGGGTGCAGGGCCTCCCCCTGCCCAAGCCCCTCAGTGACTGAGGCATGCAGGCAGGCCACCTCTGGTGAAGGAGGTAGCCCATGGCCAGCAAGGCTAGCAGCCCATGCTAGGCTCCTCTTCCATGGATCTGTCGATTCCCCTTGAAGGCCACCCGGGTTTGCAGCCATCACCACTTCCTTGTGGCAGCAAATTCCACAGTTTATACATTGCTAAAGACGTCCTTCTTGTCACCTGTCCTAGACCTCCCACTCATCAGCTTCACGGGATGACCCCCTTGGGTTCGAATGTTGTGGAAGAGAGAGAAATGCCCCTTTGCCTCCTTCCATCACCTAATTGAAGCCCCCGAGGGCTTTTCCAGGAAGGAATTCTGCTGGAAGTCTGCTAAATAAATAAATAAATTCAGGTTTGAGAGGTTCAGAAGCTCCGGTTGCCGCATTTGATGCAAAGCTCTGAACATCCCAGGACCAAGTTAAGCAAGCGCACAAATTGTCCTTTGACATCCTGCCAAACCATCCTGGTGTTTCCCCACACAGGTCAAAGATCGGCTGGGAGCTAGAAGCTTTGGGGTGTTGGTTCCCACACAGCAGAATGCCCTTCCCATCGAGCGCAGGCTTCCACCAATGAGATGTTGTTCCTAGCATTTGCCGGAGTCTTTTGGACACGCATTCCCTGAGTGATGATTAAATTCCAGCCATGTTATCCATTTGTTTTTATTGCATTTTTATTTTGCATATAGAATTTTAACTTCTTGTACACCGCATCTATGTCTTCTGTTGTACAGTAGCTTATAAATTCTTTAACACATAAATTATCATTATTTTATTAACATCCCAGTTATTTACTGCATTCCAGGAACTTCTTGGAGCTCAGTGTTCTAGCCCTAAGTAACTAGTCTCACTGTTAAAATTATTTTCATAATGAAGTACAAAATTCAGAAACAGTTCACAAATCTGTGAAAGATGGTCTATTCCCTAAATATTTGATGTTACCATTTCATTTTTTCCACTGGCTACAGGAAACAAAATGACAAAGGAAAATACACATTATATATTTACATGTATTCTTTCTTTAAAAATTGAAGGCATACTTTTTTCTGTGTACTTGTTTATGTATTTTGCTACGCTTAGGAGCTTACTTCTCTCTCTCTCTCTCTCTCTCTCTCACACACACACACACACACACACACACACACACACACACCCCACTGGAAAACAAGACTGATTAAAGTTTATTCAGATGCACAATTCTGCCTTTACAAAAATATGGACAAACTCGATCCATAATACTTATTACAGAACTCCTGAAATATGACCAATCGATGAAAATTATGGATGGAGCAGTCAGTTGTTTTACAAAATCTTCACTGCTCTAACACCGCAGTACCTCTCTTTTCATCCCTCGGCAACTGCTGTGTATGGTGAATCCAAAATTATTCTCTGCCTCACCTGTGAAGATCCTGGGAGGGGCTTTTAGTACAATGCATCTTGCATCACGCCAGCATTCGGATTGGCAGCCAAGGCATCTTTGAGGTTGCCAGTATCCCCCAGACGCTTTCTCACCACTTACCATGTGCCTGGTCCCATTCACATTGGCAATCGCTGCCTACTCTGCAGCAATGGGAAGCTTGTGCAAGCTGAGCAGCGATCTCAGGAGAAATTTCAGGGAATTTGCAGAATTTCTCTGAGATGCAGAACTTTCCTCCATAGACTGAAGTGGGGATGGCTCAGTGTGAACTTAGGAGAGTGTGAATTTCTGGTTCATCAGCTGCACATTTGAGCAATTGTCTGATTGTACTATTGTAGATGGACCGAGATCTTTTTGTGTGGATTTCTAACTCTGTGCAGGATTGCATGTGATCATCAGTAAAAAGAGGGCGTACAAGACGAGCATTTTTGTCGCAACCCCACTGGTGTGCCCTGGTCGTGTTGAGCAGACCATGGTGTGCTCCAGTTTTAGAGATTCCGAGAACAGTGGAAGCCAGAGCAGAGCAAACCCTTAGAACAATGAATGAAGGGGGTGAAAGGTGCAAAACTTGCTAAAAAGTGCAAATCCCATATTGAATCCTCTGATTTTAATGTGTATCATAGTGCAAAATCTTTTGGAATTTTGTTTTCTTTTCACACAGAAATCCATGCATAATTTCATGGATATTTCCCCAGCATTTTCCAAAACAGAATTTCTGAATGTTTTCATGGTCTGTGTGCATCTTTTCAATGTACGCATTTCTCTGCCATTGATGAAAGCCCAATTGTGCACAGTTTTCAAGAGCTGCATGCTGTTGAATGCATTTGGGGAAGAAAGGTGTGTCTTTTGCAGAATGCATTTGAGTTTGTGTCCAGTCCAGAAGGTATGAATTGAGTAAGTCTTGATCAAACACAAACTGAGATGCATATCACATACATCCCTAAATCATCTATATGTGGGGCAAACGAAGACATAAATTATTAGGGGGCTACTGATATTTGCAAAGCTATCGCTGGTGCTGGACTAGGAGTTTCAGTTCTTCGAGGGACACTCCTTCTGGAGCTCAAAATGTGCCACCACTGGGAGGTTTAGAAACATAGATACATAGACACAGAGTCAGTCAGGAGGGGCCTCCCAGGCCATCTATTCTGACCCCTGGCTCCAGCTGACTCCACTCATGACATGCCTACCCATGTGCATGTCCAGCCTATCCTTGAACACTCTCAGCAATGGGGCTTCAACCACCTTCCATAGAAGCCCATTCCATACCCTCGGGGTCCTAACCTTCAGGAAGTGCTTCCTGGCATCCACCTTGAATCTTGGTTCCCTGAACTTTACTCCGTTGGAACACATCCTGCCTTCCTCTGCAGGGGAAAACAGGTCTCTATCCACCTCCGTGTGACACCCCCTCTTGTACCCGTATTTTGCCAACAGATCCCCTTGAAGTCTCCTCTTCTCCCTGCTGAAAAGACCGAGTATCAGTAAGCTCATAAAATAAAAATCCTTGCGGGAAGGGAATGAAGGGGAAGTCCATGCCCCAGAGAATGCTGCTGGAGGGCTGAGGGTGGAAAGTCAGGGGGTGGGACGGATCGAAGTGTATACAATCCTGCACAGCAAAACATCACACAGCAACATTTGTTGGGGGTTCTGCCCCTACCTTTGATTGAAAAAGAAGTGTGTCATATATGCAGACACATCCATGTGCACAGAGATTTCCTCCGAAGTTCCAGGAAAAGCTGTACCTCAATTGTCCTTGGAGAACTGAAGGGCGGTTCTTAAGTACGTGTTGTCAAAATGCGAGACAACCTTGGCTTGGCTGAGCACGGTCGACTTGGCTGCATTCTACCCAGTCACCCGTCTCTTTCTTCATATCTGACACTGCAAAGTTATACCAGAGTCTTCCGCTTCTCAGGTCTTTGTGAATGCTCCCCGCTCTCAGCGGGGCATGTCGATCTCCTGGGTGCTTGCCCATTTTATTGTATCTGACCGTTGGGTCTCCTTGGGACAGAGAAGGAACCTGGGCCCCTTCTTCAGGGTGCTCCAAATGGGTCAAACCCAAGGATGGTCCTACTCAGAAGGAACTGTTTGTGTGAATGGGACAAGGCAACCCCATTCAAGGCAACGGTGCTATTCTGGGAAGAACCAATATTGCAGTGAGAATGGATAGAATTAGACCAACTTGTGGAGGGTAGACTTGCCCATGGCTGTTGGCCATGATGGCTGTAAGGAACTGCCACATTCAGAATAGCAGTTGCTGGGGAAGCTGCCACAGGAAAGGACTCTTGTCTTGAGGTTTCCTACAGGCACCACAAAGGGAGTAAAAATGCTGGAGAAGAGGAATATGGGGACTGATCCAGCACGGTTCTCTACCACCTAACTAAAGCCCAGGCAAAAGCCAGGAGCAAGAGCTCCTGCCTCTCCCTGATGACAGCCATGGTCCATCTAGCCCAGAAGGGTTGATCCAGACAAGCAGCAACACTCCAGGGCTTCGGTCAGTCTTTCCTAGCCCCATGTGGAGATGGCGGGGACTGAGCCTTCTGTATGCCAAGCAGAGTCTCCACCATGATGCTGTGTCCCTCTACTTGCTTCTGCGGTCACATGTAAGTACACACCCAGGATCAGGAACGAGGTGGGCCCAGCTTCAATATGGAACCCCTCATGCTTTGGACAGGCACCCCACCCCATCCCACGATGTCACTCTCCAAATCAAAGGACAAGCACAGGCCACCACACCTCCTTCCAGTGGCTTTGCTTAGGTGGCTTCTGCCTCATGCTTTTGAAGGCACCTAAGTGACTTGCAGACTGAATCACTTCTCTGACAGCGAGCCTTAATACGTCGAAACATGTATGTGTATAATAATCATCATTAGGACAGAGCAGCTCAGCCGTCTGCCACCCGGTTCACAAGATGAATGGCATTAATCAACAGGATGGCCTTCAGAACTTTTGGCGAGCCCATTTGTTATGCTAATTGGGCCACTTAAAGTAAACTGTCAATGGGCACTGATCTTTTGACAGCTGAGAGCTGGTGCCGGGGCTAATTACTTGGCATATGCAAACAGCTCGCTTTGCCCCAACTTTCCAGATCTAGTGTTCATTAAGATGGGTGCTACTAATCACCTGGCCAGACCTTTTGATGAACAGGTGGGAAAGATAGATCCAGATGTGAGTGTGACACGTCAGCCCCAAATAGAACATATTACCATTCAATAATAGTTTATATATACAGGGAAAGGTTTAGAGGAGAAAAGGCATCCCAGCCACAAAGGAAACTGAAATATTTGGTGGAGGGGTTACCTTAAAACAGGTAGATGAACCTGGTCAATATTAAGCCCTCCTTTTGCTACGCCCGATCCTTGTATTGGCAAGGAGCTACAATGGATGGGCATCTTTCTCATCCCAAAGAGACGTTACCCAGTGCCTGAATAATAGCTGAATAGCACACGCACGATGAGCTTCACTGTTTATCAGATCCCTGATGAAGAGCACCAAGTATCCATTTAATCACCCACAGGGATGGGTGAGAATTTCATTCCATCCGAATTTGTATGCCAATTCACCAAATGTGCAGCAACTCGTACTTTCCTAAACTTATCGACACAGTTCCTCTATTTGAAAAATAAAATAAAATCACAGAAAAAAGTGTGCAGGAGGAGAAAACGTGCCCAAAACCCCATTTGCCACAAAAAGTGCGCACAACCGAAAGCAACTCAGACATCAGCATAATATGGTGCAAAATAAGCAGGCAAAAATGCATGCATTTGGGTCAAATGTGCAAGAAAACATGTATTGGAAGGCATGCACAGGAAAAGGGGCATGAATTTTGGTTTGGAGTGGCAAAATTGAAACTGGTGCACTGATGCATCCTGGGAGGTTAAGGCCAGAAAAATGATACCCCAAATGCAACCAGCATCAATGCTTTGCCTGCCTTATTGCTCAGTCAAACCTGCTTCTTTCTGTTCCTGTCTTGGGTGTTCAACCCTAAAGATAGTCTAGCCATGATGTTTATACTCAGAAAACTGAGCAAGTCAGAAGGGACCTCCCACGCCATCTAGTCTGACCCCCCGGCTCCAGCCAGCTCTGCTCATTACCTGCCCGCCACGTGCATGTCCAGCCTGTCCTTAAACACCATCACCATTGGGGCTTCAACCACCTCTCATGGAAGCCCGTGCCATATAATGTGGTGGTTTTCTGTTGCCTTCAATATCTCATTGATAATGGCTTCAGCCTTGTCCACTATGTTCCTTCCCATGTTCCCCTTGGCATCCCTTGCCTTGGTCCCCGATCAGTGCTGATGCTGCTCTGGTCCACGATCATGTGGAACTGAAAGGCAATTTAATCGCTGAAGGGTCCAGGAGCCTCCTGGTCAAGTTTCTCCACCGAAGTGTGTTGGCTTTCTCAGGGTCTGGTTACTTACCACTCCTTGATACTCAGAGAAGCTGGTGTATATGATGGTACTTCGGGTGGTGATGAAGCTCCATGTGATCCATCCCTCACGTGCTCCACCCAGTCTCTCAAAGTGAGCCAAGCCAAGAGAAAGTCCACAAACAATTGTGGGATGAAGGTTCCAGAATGGGCAGCTGTCTTCCAAATCATGTGAAGCAAGAACAAAAGCTGCTGCACATGATGCTGAAGGGGAACACCACTTCCAGAGCATCACTCCAGGTTCAGCTCCTGGTGAGCACCATGCAAACCCTGGCTGAGCTTCCTGGGAATTCAGACTTACAGCTGCAACCGAGCGGTCCAGGGATCTGAGCCCAGGGAATCCAATGGATTCCAGCCCAAGAAATCAATTAATCACTTGCCCCTAATGCTGCTGCTCGCCAAAGCCACTGCACCGGATAACATCCCAAAAGAGAAGCTCATTCCCAGCCTGACAGCACCTTCTTCCACATGCCAAAGCATACGCAGAGACTTAATTGCACATCGTTCCATAGCAAAAACACATCATTCCAATGTGCTCGCGCATCAGTCGCCATTGCAAAGAGCCAAGTTCCACCAGAATCATCACTGACCAATTGATTTTAGATCCAGTATTTGTATATTACTGCAGTGGGGAGCAGTGAACAGTACGAAGCTGAACAAGTAAAAGAATAAAAGCAATGCATGACAAGCGAGGCGACGTGGCAATGATGGCTGGTGAGGAAGAACAGTGCCTGTGGCGGGTGCCGAAAACCGTGCCATGTGGGTGCCTTCCTGGTGGCTCTTTGCTGTGCAAACCACACCTGAAAAACAAGCGGTTTTGACACTGCTTATGCAAATAACTTTGGGGCCTTTCCTGGCACTGATTTGGGAAAGTTTTGCTGGTGGCTTGGAAAAAACATGTCAGCTGAGGTTCATCTCGGAGGCAGAGTCTAGGACAAACGCTGTGCGTGGCCTGTTTCAGGTCTCGGATTAGAAATGGGCTCTAATGACCCAGTTTCCCTTGTTTTGGTGCAGCCCTAGCTTCGCAGGTGTGGCCATCCTGCTGATCGCAAGCCCTGCTGCGCGTCAGGATGCTCAGCTCTGTGGCTTTTCACCTGGAAGTGGAGAATCGCAGGTTCAGTGTGACAAAACAGCAAAACCCGGGAGCTGGCTTTTCCTTTTATGAGACTCCAAGCGCCTCACAACATCATGCTTGGCTTTCTCACAGGGACATCTACAGGATGGTTTGCACAGTGCAACCATCCCGGTTTGCAGAGCTGCCGCATGGAGCACATTCTTTGCTTTTGGGGAGGGGATGTTATGAAGTTGTAGCCTCGCCGTTCCCTAAAGACTTGGTCTAATTTGTCTTCTGGTCCCTGTGATTGCCACAATTCTATTAACAGACAGGACTGGTGGTGAATGTGAGGGCAGAATGAGGATGATGGTTTCATTTCCCAGCTCTGTTTTTCCCTCTTGCAAGCTTCCCAGGGCAATTCATGTGGCCTTTCGCTTCCTCTCCATGTAATAGCCACAACAACAGCCCAGTGAGGTAGGTTAGGCTAAGAGTTAGTGACCCTAACATTATGGCCAAGGGGTGGCTAGAATCCCAACACCACTGTGCCTCTAATAGGGCAGGAAAATGGGGCAATAGGAGTGGAAGAACTGTGGTAGAGATGGATATGGTCGGAATTCCCTTCAGCCCAAATCCACAGGAAAAATCCATCATCTTCCTGAAGACTGGAACCAGAAAAAATGCTCCCTTTATTCCCTTTTTCCTCAAACGATTGCAGAACCATCGCCTTGGCTGAATTAGTCCTTGGCTACTTCCAGACTTTTTGAGAGGTGTTATCACTCTGGCCTCTTAATATTTTTTTTCTACAAAAGGAAAACAAAAGCAAAAAGCAGGGGATCCGGCAGGAATATGCAAGGAATCTGGTCTACGTGGAATATCACCAAATCCCCTCGTTTCAGCTTCCGGGTCAGCAGTCCACTTTGCGGCTGCCCAGAGCCCAAGCTCCTGGTGAGCACCCTTTACCGGGCTCGCACCAGGAATCGGGCCCCAAGCACTGCGCAAGGAGCACCATTCTTCCATGCTCACCAATGTCACCAGCACCAGTGGCTGGTGGCTGGACATGGCAGCTGGCACACCACTCGCAGCTCATGGCTTTCACATCCTGCAGCTGCTCCTAAAGGAGAAGTCTGCCAGAATTGTGCCATGCATGCGCTCGTTCAACAATTCCACTTGCTCTCCCGTCTGAAGGAAATGTCTTTGAAGTCTCCCACAGAGCAGGAGAACCAGTCGATGCTGCTGGTCCACACCAAGCCGTTCATTGTCCGTTGGGTGAGGTTGCTCACTCAAATCTGCCATCCCTTTGTCGCGCTGCAGATCGCGCTCAGGGCAACCGTTTTGGGCTGGCGGTTTCCAGGATTTAACCGGGTGGGAGAGAAGAAAGGGAAACAGAGAGACGTGGGCGCCAACAGCTGTTGCAAGAGCAGGACTTGCCATGGAAGACCAAGCCCACAAAAGGAATGCTGCAGTCATGGAGCAAATGTTGCATCACACGGTCTCTCTTGTAAGGTAGAAAGTGGGCAGCATTTCTGCGTGGACACGACCCTAAACTTGTCGACCAACCCGAGAACCGACCTTGCAGGTTTGAATCTTAGGAGCCCGGATCAAGCTGCTTTGATCCAAAGTTGCTTAGGAAGGGATGGAACCATCTGAGATACAGTTTGCTGAATACATGTGGTTATGACACATGCCAGTTATGAATATAAAAGCAAAAGGAGATCTTTCAGTCTTCCCTTTAGTCCCAGGGCTTTCTAACAAGACAGACCTTGTCACTGGGGCAATAGTTACTTGTGTGCTCCTTGTTCCAAGTGAAAGCCAAACAGCTTTGTTAGTGCCATGGATCTGATAGAGTTCCTCTTCCCTCTGTTTCAGAGGCTGTCATATTTAGAAGTTGCCCCCTTCCTGAGAGGCAGGGAAGGGGTAAGAGAAGGCCCAGCTATCCTGATTAGCTTCCGCGAAAGGTGCATGGTCTCCTTGAGAGAGAGGAATTCACAGTGCCTGGTAGATGACTGTCAGGACCCTGAGGGCGTGGAATGGGCTTCCATGGGAGGTGGTTGAGGCCCCATTAGTGAGGGTGTTCAAGGATAGACTGGACATGCACAGGGTGGGCATGTTGTGAGCAGAGCTGGCTGAGGCCAGGGGTCAGACTAGATGGCCCAGGAGACCCCTTCTGACTCACTCTGTTTCTATGAGAAATGGGGACACTCGAATGCTGCGCACCACAGCCTGATCCCGGGTTTCTTGAACCAAGAAGAAGGAACGCCATCGTCTTTTCTCGCTGCAGACGGTGCTTTCCAAAGATATGGCTGACTCCGCTGGACGGGCCTGCCAGCTGCAAAGGCCCATAGAGGTCACGCAGCACCGTTGCCGCAGGGTCACCCAAAGGCCGAGGAATGTGGCGCTCTGATATTGCACTGTCTTCTGCTTGAAAATATGTCAAAGCATGTGCCCCATTAGAAACACTCTTTAAATTAAGGTGACACTTAACTAATAATTAATGAGTGATTAATGGAAATTGCTTTTTTAGCTGATAAATGGCTCTTAGAATCACCGTGGCATGTACCATAGGAGACGTAGATAAATATTTTTATCTATTGCCGTTTCATAAACACTTCGTGATGGGCTCTCAACATTCAGGTGGCTTGATATCATTTATCCATAGCATCTCCATAGCAGGCTCTAGAAGTGCTTCCTCATCTTTTATCCCAAGGGTTCATTTCCATTAATCGTGTATTAATTATTCTTAAGAAAAAATGTTTATATGCACTTAGCCTTTCACTCAGGTGGTTGTCATAGTATTCTTGCCGGAAGGAAAGAGGAGCATAGCTTTCCTAGTTAAAACCGGGGTAAGTCACACGTTCTACTGCATCCAGTGGCCAAACCTTCAACGACGTCAATGGCTTATGGTTGTCTAGGATGTGCCATTTCAGCCTAACATGCTCAACTGGCTTCCGTGGAAGGGTGTGGGATTGGCCACTGAACAAGGTGACCTTCCAAGGTGAAAACCCACCAGCACTATCCAATTAGGCTTCCTGTGAACCTCTATTCTCAGAGGATGGCAGGAAAGGCATGGAGGAGAAGGTTGCATCCGTGCCCCTTCTGCTGTGCACGACAGCCAGTTTCAGACAAGGAAATGTTCCACCTTGGAGGATAAGGAGAAGAGGTGAGGGGCAGTCAGAACAATGCGCGTGCTGATGGGAATCCTATCCAGTAAATAATGACTGAGAGAGCCAGGTGTGTTTGGCCTGTGGAAGAGAAGACTGAGGCAGGAGTGATAGCCTTCTCCATACATTGGGAGCTCTGTCATGTAGAAGATGCAGCAGATGGGAGGGCTGCTGTTCCAGAGGGACAGATCCAGCACTAGTGGGTGCTAAATTGCAAGGAAGCAGATCTGGAACATCAGAAGAAAGCTCCTCGTGGTGACAGCTGTCTGGAGGCCGAAGGGGCTGCCCCAGAAGGCCATGGCTTCCCGTTTGCTGGAGGGGTTTGAGCAGAGTCTGCACAGCATCTGTCAGAGATGCTGTTGCTGCAACCTGCATTTAGCAAGGGGCTGGATTAGAGAACCACCAAGGTCTCTTCCAAGTCTGCGATTATTTGTGTTGTGGCTCCTCTTCCTCTTCCTCTCCATTCCAGCATTTCTTACAGTATTTTCTTGGGTAGAAGTAAGTTCAGTAGAGCACTAGGCCTTTAATGTATAAAATTCGGATACACTGAAATTTCTGTTTATTTTCCCATTACAGACCGTTCATAATGGAAGTTCCAGTTATAATTAAACTCTTCTAGTAATGAGATACTAAATCCAGCCTTCCAGGAGTGCTCAGTGAGAAGGGTTTTTGTTTGTTTTTGTTTAATCTCAGTCCAGGGACTTCCTTGTCCCCCTTCAGCTCCATTTTCTCCTCCACCTGGTCCCAAAATTTTACAGCCTTGGCACTGGATATGTCTTTGCAATCGCCTTCTGTTTGTTCACAGGGAGGCTTCATATTGAGCATCACCTATGATTAACTTGAAGTATTTTTAACTTCACGGGAGCTGGAAAATAGGAATAGGAGAGAGATGCCGTTCCTGCAGAGTATGATAAGCCGTGGGGAAGGAGACAAGGTCTTTTGCTTGAGGGGGGCTGCATTCCATGAGGAGAAGAAGGAGATCCACTGGGATTTGACCAAGAGCATGCTGGGAGCCATGCCGCCAATCCACTCAGGAAGTTGTTTGGAATTTTCTGAGCAATTTCTTTCCACTGTATTCCTGGAACATCCTCAGGAACGTCTGGTGATTTTAAGTTGCCTTACCAAATTCCCAGCACTCTTGTTGATCTGAGCAGTCTCTGAGATGAAGGATGTATGAGGAATCCATTCTGAGCATGGGAATCCATTGGATTTCCAGGACTCGCCTCCCAGGCTTGTGTCTGCTTTCAAGCAGCCATGAGTTTAACTTCCTGGCAAGCACACCAAGCATTTGTTGAACCCTGTGCAACTACAACACAAGCAGCACCCTGCTTTCTTGGTTATGAGCCACAGCCTTTGTTCACACTGCGTGTGATGCAGAAGAAATTTGCACAGCTGGACTTCAGTGAGTGTTTGTGGACTCCTCTTGGCTCAGCTCAAGACAGGGCTGAGCATGAGAGCAAACCCACAATTTGAACAAGGAAGGGTCCCGTGGAGCTTCATTGCAACCTTACCTGAGACAACACAAACCTTCCAAAATACTCAGAGCGACCTCCCTCTTCTTGGGCCCAAACCTGGACACACCATTTCCATGGAAAAGGGTGCTCGGCAGTCCCTTTCCATTGAGATACCGCACAGTCTGGGACTTCTGTGGGTGCCTTCTATCTGGTGGGCCCAAGGGCCAAGACTTCCATGGTGTAGGGCGTTTCAACATAGCCTTGGTGTCTGGTGGAGCACCTGGCCCACAGCCAGCCAGGTGTTATCAAAAAGCAGGAGTGGGCAACCTCATGGGATGTGGGCATTTTTGTCCCCTAGAATCCTCCCCCTTTGGGCGTCTCTTCCCCTAGCCGGTGGCGGCAAAGCAATTAAAATAAAATAAAAATTGGTTGTCCAGGGCAGCCATGGAGCCCCAGAAGGGCTGAAGTTACTGCACATCAGCTAATTTTGAGGGTTGCACCTGAGTCCTCCTTAAATCCAGGGCTTTCTTAAATGGGGGTAGCAGGGCGTTCGATTCAGATGCCCATCCCTGCCAGTAAAAGCGCACCAGGCAGGCCAGATGACAGAGTCTGTCCTGGGCTGAGCAGCATGTAGAAGCCAAAATGGGAGCTATGGCAAGGCCAGGTGAGCCCCACCCTCCTCTTCCAGTTCCTACTTGGTCCCCAGGAAGCTAGTTCGCTGTGCAGTGCTTAGCTTGAGCAACAGGGGGTGAATGGGGTTGAAGTTTCTATCGGCTGCCAGTAGAGGGGGCACTCATATGCACGCCCACCTCTCTGTTGGTTGCACAGTGAAACATGCCACCATCACCATTCTCCTCCTGCCTCCTGTCCATCCTATGGGTTCGGGGAACGGTATTTCGCCACGTGTAGGGAGGACCTTGAAGACCCCTTATGAATGATGCATGAGTTGCTTCTTGAAGGAAATGCCCTGGGCTGCTTTGTCCAGCAGCAAGATGGCCGAGCTGCCCACAGCTCCTGTGCATTGCAAGCACATGTCTGTTGGCTCTGGATACACAAGTACACAAGGTGCACGGGCAGTAACTGAATCCTGCAGGCACGAGGCAGCTTCAGTCGGGGGCAGTGGTGCCATTTTGGTGGTGTAAGGAGCAGCACACCCAAATGTCCATCTCCTCTCCTCTCCTCTCCTCTCCTCTCCTCTCCTCTCCTCTGCATGTTGTGATATAAAGTGTGTACTAAAGCAGTGCATCTCTGTGTGGATCTGTTTGCACACCTTCTCAGGCATACCATTTCTGCCACTCTACAATACGGGTGTGTGCCTGAGCACATATCTTGATACTGTCACTTGCTGCAGGCCACAGATTCCAAAAAAAGGGAGATAAGGAATTTATTTTCCATTAATCCTATGCACGTAAAGGCCACATCCTCCTAAGATGAAAACACATGTCATTTGCATAATTTATTCCAGGTGCAGAGTCCTGGGGAGCATGGAACAAACCTCTCTGGGACCAGTTTCTCTCTCTCATCCTCTCTCTCTCTCTCCCTCTCTCGCTAAATCCATCCTCACAGCCTCGGAGCAGATAGTTTCCAGCGTTCCAGCTCTTCAAGTAGATTTGGCTTCTGAAGTGTTTGCACAAGCCAGGCACGGAGGAGAAATGGCAGAGGGGAGGGGGAGGAAGAGACGGGACTGTCAGCAAGAAGCCCCTGCTAATCTTTCCCTTCAAGATGGGCTCCATTTGGAAGCCCCCTTTAATATTCATGGCCTTTAGGTAAATAGCCTGTGAGTTGGGCTGACAGGCTCCACAGACAGGGCTGTCTCACCTAACTCCTGCACATTTTATCAGTGAGTAAACAGCGCACGAGTAGAAGGATTAGAGAATTAAATTAGTGTGTAACCACTCTTCTTCTCAAGTTTTTTGGCATTGCCTTGTGTGTGTTTAGTTCCGTGTGTGTGTGTGTGTGTGTGTGGTGCATAGACATCTCCGGACTATTTAGGGCAATCTTTCTTTCTACTCTCTTTCTTTCTCTCTTTCTCTCCTTCTGCTTTTTTATCTCCTAATCACATGTCTTCAGTTCCTCTATTTGCATATTTCTGATTTCTCGATGCTTGTAGTCAGAGTAATGGAACTTAAAAGCAACTTCATGCATCCATGAACCAATTGCATGCTATCGTATTTAAAATGCCTCTGCATTTAAGGAGACTTGCTCCCAGATTACTCCACCGGATAACATGTGGCCAGGTGCCAGTGCCCCAAATACAGGAGTCTTCATTTGAGAAAAGGTGCATGAGATTGTGTTGTGTAAGATGCCACGAGCCAACAAAGAACATGAACGTGGCCATTGAAAATATACTGCATTTTGTAGATTATCCTTTTTTCCTAAGACAAACTTCCTTAGATTGGAAGGAAACTTCTTCTGACAGTTTTCCCACCTCCACACTGGGAAAACCACATAATCCCAAAAGGAACCAAAAGCATGCGACATATCTGCAAAATGAAAAAAAAACCCTTCATTTCTGTGATACATCACAGAAGTGAAGTGGCTTTTCACTGTTTTTCATTGCCCGTAAAGTTTCTCTGGTGTTTTGCTTAAGCAGAACCCTTCAAAATTTATCACGGATTTTATGTTTAATGTAGAAATGTTTGACCAATTCATTCTTTCTGAATTCCTACATGAAGGGTGCAAACCCACACCTTGGACTGATGTGAACAGCATTTTGCACTTCCCTGAGTGTTCCAGCGTGACACTCAACAGTGTGAGGGTATAAAAATACGAACTTAAATGTGCATTTCAAGAGAAATTATGCCCTTCACACTGGAAATGATGCACATCCATTCAGAAGTAAGCACTGTTGTTCTTAAGAGAAGGAGTGTGGCAACACAGCCTTATATTTGGAGAGAAGACAGGTGTTAAAATCCACACTTTGATGGGATTTTAAAATTGCACATTAATGAAACTAAGTAGGAGGTACTTCTGGGGAAAATGTGATAGAGTTCACTTTTATCTTGTGGGCAAGATAGGCAATGTAAAGAAAGATGCCACAACCTTTTCTCGTTTGAGTGTTTTGAAAGAAAAGGTGTGATCATTTGGGCTCCCAAACCCCTCTGGGAGGACATAGCGTTCCTTAGTGTCCCGGCTCCAAGCTCAGAGGATCTTGGAGCTGGCATTCTGGGACTATGCTCCCATCTTGCAGCTGAGCTGGGAAAACAACACTGGCTCTCTTCCCTCACCTTGGAGGTGAGGGAGCTTTTCCACATGGCAGGGAGGGAAGCAACCTGGTCTTCTGGACTTCCATCAACACCTTCCATCAACACCTGGCCACCTTCCCTCCCCATCCCCAGTGCTGTTGATGCAATGTGCTGTCAAGTCATCTCTGACTTATGGGGACCCTGTGAATTAAAGGCCTCCAAAATGTTCTGTCCGTGACAGCCCAGCTCAGCTCTTCCAAATTCTTCTATCAGGCACATGGTGGGCATGTTGTGAGTGGAGCCGGCTAGTGCCGGAGGTCAGACTAGATGGCCCGGGAGGCCCCTTCTGACTCGCTCTGTTTCTATGTTTCTAAATTCAAGGCTGTGACTTCCTTCATGGAGCCAAGCCATCTCAGATTTGGCCTTTTTTCTTCTTCTGCCTTTAACCTTCCCTCGCATGATAGTCTTCTCCAGGGAGTCCCACCTTCTCATCATATCAGTGCTAAATCTGGAGAGCCAACAACAGCCACCTAGATAAAATGATGCAGCTTTGGAGCCTTACAAACAGCCGCCATGAGGGCCGTAGGGCTGCTCCCCAAGAGAACCATTTCTACACACACGGATCGTAATTTTACGCCCCTATACCAAAAAGGTCAGCATCCAAAGAGGCACCAAGGCGCTCGGCACCAAGACACAGCCATGCACCAACTCCCACGGCCAAAGAGGCAAGCCGTTTTCATGTTTTGCCTCTTCAGCAGCGATGCCATCCCGGAACGAATCTCCAGGTGCGACACGGATCCGTCCCACATGTGCACAATCCCTTTGTCTGTCAAGCACAGCAACGGGTATTGCTCGATGGCGGTGCATGGGAGCTCATGTTGCCAAAGAGGCAAGCTGTTTTTCAATTGCACAGCAGAAAGCAAACAGTGGGAACACCTATAATGCCCCCTATGAATCACGGCTCCCGCTGTGGTCATGGGTTTGCTCTGCGGGCACTTGCTGTGTCGTTGGCTCACAGCTATTCTAATACCACCAATAACGCTTTTATTCTACCCTATAAATTATTGCAGCTCCACCATCCATGCCATTTTCTACCTTTTTACTGCCTTTCAGTTTTCTGACATTTCCTTCCTTCCATCTACTGTGACAGGTTGTTAGCACACATTAACAAGAATTTGATGGTGCTTAGGAGAAGGGGGAATTCAGCCCAAACAAAGCAGTTAGTGTTTCAATGCAATATTTACCCAGATTAATACATTTTACAGAATAACAATCTTTTGGGTGGCTTTATCCTGGTAAACATTTGCTTTTTGGATTAAGCTTTGCTCCTGCTTAGATCTTGCTCACCCTCTGCCCACATTCAGCCTGTCTCTGAGGCCCCGAAATCCTATGCAGACTTCAGGTCTCTCTGCCTTTCTCTCCTCACTGAGGTGGAACTGCCTGAATTGATTTTTAAGGAGATTCAGAAAGGAAAGAGAACAGGGGCACAGACTTCTAGACCAGCAGCATACATATTCTCCAGCCGCGTCTCCTTAGCCTGCCAGGTACATGGTGTACTTGAACAAAATGGAGGTGATTTGTCTGACCGTCTGTCTCCTTCCTTCCTTCCTTCCTTCCTTCCTTCCTTCCTTCCTTCCTTCCTTCC
>JAIXND010000762.1:628029-659238 GCA_023646645.1 Varanus salvator macromaculatus | reverse complement strand
TGCCTCTTTGTCTGGGTCGTCCCCTTCAGAATCTGATAACGCAGGTCCCTGGAAAGCTGGCGAGGAGAGAGTCCTTGGCCCACCCTCTCCGATGGCCCCCCAAGGGTGACAGTTGGTATGCTGGCCAATGGCATGTGAGAAATCACAAGCACAGCAGGAGTGGGGAAGTATGGGAAGCAGTGGCAGGGTGTGAAGGTGCTACTCAACATATAAACAACCCACACGTTCAGGAGCAATAAAACTAAAGTCCTTTATTGCTACTTATCTACAAGATTTACAACTCTACAGATAAGCTCTACTGTTGATGTCTTTGCAATGCAGATACTAATCCTTTAGTGGCGTCTCTCCCTGAGCCCAGCTCTCCTGGCCCTGCCTTTCTTCTCTCTGACATAACAAGGCTTGTCTTTGTTTCCACTTCCTCAGAGTTCTGCAATTGATTGCTACGGAAAAGTCAACCACGTGCCCTGTGCCTCCCGTGTCATGCTCAGGAAGTTCAGCATCAGTAGGGGGAGGGACAGTCTGCTCTAACTCCTTCTGGGCAGAACTCGTGGTGCCTTTTCCCTCGGGGGTCTCTTGCTTTGATGTGGGCTCGGGTGTTTGCTCAATGGGCGGGGAGTCAGGGTGAGGTACAGCTGTCTGCTCAGCCACCCCCAAACTAGGTTGTGGGGTTGGCATTTGGGTACAGGGTCCCAAGCACAAGACCTCCTTGTGAGGTGCTGCCTCTGTCGGGGCTTCAGGCACAACACAGGGGGAGTGCGAACAGGGCCTCTGAGGACCTTCAGGGCACCCCAGTAGGCAGGCCTGGGGCAGGACACAGGCACAAGAAGGCCAGGTTTTGACCAGGGTTCTGTGCAGCAGGTGGGAGTCAAACCCCCTGACCTCTAGATGCGAACATATCCATGCAGGCTCACGCATGATGGGCCGGGCATGGGCACAGCCAGTCTAGCCCAGAGGCCAGCGTGGCTTTGCCGCAGTTCGGGGTTCCTCAAGTCGCCTCCCCACTCTTCTCCTGCCCCTGCCTGTCCCCCACCTGTGCAGTTCTTCTCCCACCTTGAGGACCATGGATATTCATTCATTTATTTAAAGTTTTGATATGCCATCCCAACACTAAACGTCTCTGGATGGCTTACAAAAACCAAAAAGCACAACAACCATATACAACAAACAACACACTGCATCCAATAAATGATGATAAAAACAAGGATGAAACCAATTAGCTGTTAAAATATTGGGGAAATAAAAAGGGGGTTGCCTGATGCCAAAAATAATAAAGCAATGGCACCAGGCAAACCTCCCTGGGGAGCGTGTTCCACAGTCAGGGAGCCACTGCTGAAGAGGCCCTTCTCTGTGTAGCCACCCTTCTGATTGCCTTCAGAGAGGGCTCCCAGAGAAGGGCCTCTGCCTCAGATTTCAAGGGGCAGACGGGCACGTAGGGAAGGAGGCGCTCCTTCAGGTATCCTGGACCCAAGCCATTTAGGGCTGTATAGGTCAGCACCGGTACCTTAAATTGGGCCTGGAATTCAATTGGCAGCCAGTGTAAACAATATAGGACCAGTATGATATGGGAGTATCTGCCGGTCCCTGTTAATAATCTGGCAGCAATATTCTGGACCAAATGCATTTTCCAGACCATCTTCAAGGGCAGCCCCACAGAGAGCGCATTGCATTAGTCCAAACGGGGGGTTACCAGAGCATGGGTGGCCATTGCCAGGCACTGCTCATCCAGGAAAGGATAGTCTGTAGCCCTGCTCACCAGAGGAACACCACCCTCTCTGAAATGGAAGGGGACCCTCTGCTTAAAAGTGGTCTGACTGAAGGTCAGGTGAGCCACTGGCTCTGCTTCCCGAGCTACCAGCTTGCTCCTGGTTCTGTCCACAGCATCCGTGCCCAGTTGGTCACCACAGAATAGATCCCATGCACCTAAAGTCTGCACAACCCATAGCTAAACTGCTGAACCTTCTGCAGTGTTCTGCAGAGCAGATGATTCCAGCTGGCTTAAATATTTGCTCTCTACTAGGCACAACAGGGAAAGGAAAAGGAACCCTCCTCTTCCCGGGACTCTCCCTGCTCTGACCTGGGAACAAAATCACTCCCATCATTTGGCAATCAGTTGATTCCGAGTGTTGGCACATCGCTTGCTCAGCCCCCCAAAGGGAATGCAGAGGGGGCGCTCACGCCCCCCTCCACCCACTGCCTGCTCTGCTATTGCATCTGATACCTCAAAGGGAGGGAGGGAGGAATACATTTCCCATATCCCAAGGGATACGGATGAGGCAACCGAATAATTTGGGAGCTGTTTTGTACCTGTTCAAAGTGAAAATCTGCAGGCAGAAAGGGAGCCCAGCTCAAAGCAGAAACTGGATTTGAATGTTAAACCTTGCCTTCCGCTTGCTCCTGGGTCACATTCTCATTCTTCTCCCCCTTGCCCCAAATTCATGTGCAGAATCCCTGAAATGTGGAGGGTGTGTAATCAGGCCCGGGTGTTTGCAGCATCTCCTCACCTGTGTTAACAGTGAGTCATGGAGAAGAAAGGGGGGCGGGGGGGCTCATTTGGAAACGGGAGAGCAACAAAGGCTATGGAACGGAGCAGGCGTGCTTGGCTTTTGAAGGTCCCAGGCTGCTGTTTCGCCTCCGTTCATCAGCAGCCACTTGTCCACCAACGTGGGGCATGCAACGATCCGAGTGGATCGCTTCTTTGTGGAGAAGAAGAAAGCAAGACCTTGGGAGCCACTGCTCCCTCTGCCCCCTTCTAGCTCTTCCACGGAAAGCCACACCACTGCATTTAAACAGTGCCAGGCTCAGTGCAGAACCTCTGCTCGACGACGGGTTTCCATTAGTGCTGCCCTGCCGTTTCCCTCCTTCTCATTTGGGGATGAAAGCAGTGCTCTTTGGGGGATGTGGGATAGTTCCAACAACCTTTAATTAGTGAGACTTCTCCCCTCTTTTTATCTTCATTGGTGATAGCCATTGCACCTGTCGACTGCTGCATTGCATCGTGAGCTCAGCCCTTCCCCTCTTGCCCTTCGGCTCCAAAACACCAGGCAGATCTTTACAATGCAGATCCTTACTGGCATCTTGCAGCTATAGGACAAAGTAAATCTAAAAAGCTTCTAGTGAGCTGGAAGCCTCTGCTCATGTCAAGATGGTGGAACCCAAACAGGGAACTTCCCCTAAAATCCTTCCCTTCAGTCACTCACTGGACTCCACCCTCAGGGTGGCTCCTGCTGGTGAAAGGCCAGCCAGGGAGACCTAGGCAAGCCCTCTAACTGAGAAACTTGTCTCTTCCAACACATCATGGGTTTAGGGTCCAGGCAAGACAATGGTGCTCCCTTCTCTCCTTCAACTCTCCCCATCTCTTCCAAAACATTCCCATTCCCCCAGTCAGTCTGGGAGCCTGTGGGCAGCCAACCTTAGGGTGCTGCAAAGGGCTGTGCCTCTCCCTGAGTTCCCAGAACTTGCATCTCCACCTCTTCAAGTTCTCCTTCTTCTTCACCAGAATCCCTATCATGATGATGCTGGAATGCTTGCTAAGACTAAGATGCTGGAATGCTTGTTCGCTACACTTTGGTGCCTCTTTTTCTGTGTATCCTTGTAATAAGCAGCAAAGTGGTGGTGTCACAATGGAATGTGGTCAATCAGATCTATGTGTTGATGTCGCTAAGGGCAGAGAAAGAGAACTTGGCATGATGGCAACACTTTCTGGGCTAGTAAATAGGTAATACTAGACAATCAGGGATCATGAAGTGAGCATGGCAGTTGGTACTAGCCAATCAGGGATCATGCAGTGAGTGTGGTGGTTGGTACTAGCCAATCAGGGATCATGAAGTGAGTGTGGCGGTTGGTACTAGCCAATCAGGGATCATAAAGTGAGCATGGTGGTTGGTACTAGCCAGTGAGGGCTCATGAGGTGGCCGTGGTGGTGCCAATGAGGACAATCTGAAACCTGGAATTGCTGCAATCTCGGGCCTCAGAAATCTTTTGTAGGATGGTAGTAGAGCACAGTTATCCAGAGTGGAAAGCACCACCCACACACACAACACAAGCATACTCTCACAGCCCCATGGAACATTCTGCAGGTGGAGTGGCAAAATCGGATACATTTCCTCAGGTGAGGGACGTGCATTTATGCAGCTGAACCTTCTCCCCTTTCCTATTTTTATAGCATTTTTGGCACTGTTGGGACCTGAGGGCTTGCACTCCTGGAGATGCATGTATAGAATGCCGGGGGAATCAGGAAGACAGGCAGACAGACAGATGCTAAATGGATATAAATGCCCCCACAGACCGAGAGAGGAAGTTTTATGCAATCCCCCAGAGCTGGTGCTCAGGATGAGCAGCCGCATGAAGGGCAATCATTCCTTGGGAGTAACTCCTGCTAAACCCAGTGGCACTCACTCCTGGGTAAGCAGGCATAAAACTGGGTTTCCCAAAATCGATGTGCCAGAATGAAAAACATGCATGTCTATAGCTTCATAACTCTGATCATACGGGTGGGGAATCCCACAGAAGTGTGTCTGTGCACATCTCACACAGACAATCGCCAGATCTGAATTTCTATCATATCTCCATGAGAAAAATGCCAAGTTCCAGACACACATTGTTGTACTTAGTGTTCTGTGCTATATCTCAATGCATAAAGGAGGTGTTCTTCAAACTCAAGCAGGGAAGGAAAAGTTCTCTGGTAGCTTCTTGGGTGTGGCTTGCACCCTTGACATGAACATGCCTCTTCTTGGCAGCTCAGCCACTGTTCCACATCGTCCTCCATGGTCTGGACTTAACGTGATTTCATGGTATCGTTGGAGTGGAGAGAAGGGGGAAGCAGCAGCTGCCACTGAAAGAAATGGTGGAGAATATTGTGAAGAGACGCTGCCTTCCCTTTCTAGGAGGTCTAGAGAGAGAGAAACCTCAGGGGAAAAATGACTTCTGGAAAGTTCTTAGCTCATCTCTAAGCTGGACGTCATTGTTCATGCATTATCTTCATTGCTCAGAGCAGGTTGTCATTGGTTCCCAGGAGGTCTCCCAAGTGGATGGCTTGGAGGAGCAAGCTCTTCCTGGCTTCCTCCAGAGGATGAGATCACACACCTTGTGCAAACCTCGCCCAGCTGCCAATTGCTGTTTCAGTGCAGTCTGCAAGAACGTGAAGGAAGAGCCACAGGTCTGTCCAAGAACAGAGGAGCTATTCTTCATCCGTCAGCAGTTTATGAAATGAAACTATCAGATGGGATAGGCAAAAAGGAAACAAACAAAAAAATGATGTTTTTATGTAAATACTCTAGAGGTCTGGAATCCACCATCAGCAGAAGTGACCGATAAGCATCTCATTCTGCTTATGGAAAGAGATTCCAACCCTTCTTGGTAGAGCGTGACTTTCCCGCGCATGCTGCATGGGGAACATGCTAACTGCCCCTACAGCTTTCTGGTTTTCGGCCTTCTGACTCATGGTCCCCATGCGCAGAATCTGTGCATACCATCAGGTTCCCCTCCTTCTCCCTTGATCTGCCCAGGCCAGGACCCTCAATGGTGCTGATTTCCCAGGCTTTAGGCAAAATGCCTTGCTAGGCCTCTGGAAAAGTCGGAGATTGAATGCGGGAGGTTCAGCATGCAACTCCAGCGCCCATACTGTGAAGCCAAAGCCCTTTCCTGCACAACTTCTGAACTAATTGCCAAGGGGCTGTGCATTAAACTGACTGCACTGTGGCTTTACTTTAGTTATCGGTAGTGTTTCTTGCATAAGACAACTGGTGTGATCCCAGGAAGAAATACAAGACTTCATTACTTTATCCATGTGTGGATTTCTTAGATTTATACCCCACCTGTCTTTTTTTAAACAACTCAAAGAGGCTTACACTATTCTCCTCCTGTGTCTGTCAATATTATCCCCACAACAACAGCCCTGTGAGGTAGGCTGGGCTGAGAGTCTCTCACCCAGTTGGCTCCATGGCTGAGCAGGGACTAGAACCCAGGTCGCCTGAGTCTCTGACAAATTTTCTTAACCACTACACCACACCGACTCTCCTTTAATTTTAGATAACAGAAGGGGCTTGAGACGTAGAAGGTCCTAAGTGTTAGAAACATAGAAACATAAAAACAGGGTGCATCAGAAGGGACCTCCTGGGCCCATCTAGTCTGACCCCCAGCTCCAGATGGCTCTGCTCATGACATGCCCACCATGTGCATGTCCAGTCTATCCTTGAACATCCTCACTGATGGGGCCTCAACCACCTCCCGTGGAAGCCCATTCCACTCCCTTGGGGTCCTGACCATCAGGAAGTGCTTCCTGGCATCCAAATGGAACCTGAGTTCCCTGAGCTTTGCTCTGTTGGAGCCCATCTTGCCCTCCTCTGCAGGGGAAAACAGGTCTCTACCCACCTCCGTGTGACACCTCCTCACATACATCTATGTTGCCAACAGATCCCCTCTGAGTCTCCTCTTCTCCCAGCTGAAAAGACCCACTTCCCTCAGTCTCACCTCAAGTTTGACTATACTTACAAGACTGTCATTAAAAGGACTAAGGAAGCTCCACCAGCAGCTATTTTTAGGCTGCAGGGCACTGCTACCATAGCACAGTAGGCAGGATTCAGCTCGGTAGTCTGTGAAACAGACCCTGAGCAGGTGCTTTTGCCACTGTCCAGGGTCCTGGAAGCAGCACCCTGGAAAACATCGCGGCTCCGTGAAGACAGTGAATCTAGCAGGAGGGGTTCCTTTCCAAGTGGCAACAGGGAGAAATCCAGGCCGTGCCAGATGAGACTGGAGCGCTGCGATTGCGATCTTCATCTGGGCACGTACAGCCTGTGCACGAGGCGTCCTCAGATGCCTTCAGGCTGTTGCTTGCTCCTTGCTAAGGACACGGCCTGCTGGCCGGAGGCCTGCAGAACGATCCGCATGCCTTCCTCTCCCCTTGCTCATTTCTCACCACTTCTCTCCTGCCTCTCCCTGCCATCTCCCTGCTTATTTGTCTTCTGCAAATTTTCAAATCTATAAACCTATTACAGCCGAGAGCCAGTTCTTCGTGCAGCCTGCGAGCCGGGCGATGCGGCCGGTCTTGATTCCAATAACAGGACTTATTTGGAGGGTGGGGGGCATTTTCTGTAATGGGGAAATGGTTGGGCTTGCGGGTAAAATTTATCATCATTATCCTAATATCATCTCAAGCCTCAGCTCTGGCAACAGCTAAAGAAAACATGAAGCCTTCCTTGAGTCAGTTCAGGGAAGGCGAGAGAAAGGAGGCAATGGAGGATGGGAAATATGATTGATGATGGAAATCAATGCCATCCTTATACTTTTGGCTTGCGAAAAGTGGGTGCTCCAGTGGTACTCAAGAATATTCAAGGGAAACTGCTCTCTCTGCCCCTCCCCTGGAAATGGATGGCAAGTATAATTGGCGCTTTTTCGATTCTCTGCATCCAGGATCTGGCCTCATGTACTCATAGCATGTGCCAAAATAGACTTCTTCTGTTTGTTTTTCAAGCGAGTTTCTGGGCCTGGTCTCTGAAGGTGTATTTCTGAAAATGGATGTGAAAAGTCTCGTAAAACCCAAAGGTTTGATCAGAATTCCAGTGGTGATGGAATGATATTCAGGCTGTTGAGATCCTATAAAATAGCTCACCTGGAAGTAAGTCCCACTGAACTCATTTGGGCCTGTTCAGTTCAAATAGGCATGCATATAATTACACTCTCAATTCTCTGCATAGTCTGATTTCAAAACCAGCAATAATATTTATTAGTTATTTTTCCTGTTCTCAATTTACACACACACACACATATATATATATATAAAATAAAAATATATAAATATATATTATATATATATATATATATATATATATATATATATATATGTTCTGGGTTGCAGCATTTGGGTTTTTATCAGCACGCAAAGATTTAGTAAATACATGGTCAACTGTATGTCTCAGTTTTCATCCACTAAGGTACTCTGAGCACATCAGAATATGAGATATAGACAGCATTATCTGCGCCTACATGCATACATAAAATAGATTTCAGATGATTTAACATGCAGTGGATTTGGAATGTTCCAACAAAGCTCCTGTTCAGTAGCAGATCACAGAAATATCACTATCCATTCCGTCATCAACCAAAATCATTTAAACATCTATCTATCTATCTATCTATCTATCTATCTATCTACTGTATCTATCCACCTACCTACCTATCATGCATCTCTGTATTATCTTTTATTTATTTGATTTAGAATTCAAATGTGACCTCCCATACTTTTATACCTTGACTTTTGTTTTAAAAGCCATGTATTCCAGAATAGGCTCGCCTCCAGTTGGCTTCAGATCCGAACCCATCTCCCAATGCCCTGAGCCTCTAAGTCTGCACAAGCAACCGGAATGCCTGCATCAGGAAAGCCGTCAAGGCACGGCCTTCAGGGGTGGGGCTTTCCTGTGTGCAGGATGTTTTGGTGGGTCTGCACAACCCATGAGAAATTCTTGGAAATGCTCCAAATGAAATGAAGTTACCCTTTTAAGCAGGAGATGACTATTAAGAGGTTAAACTAAGCTATATGGAAAAATACTGATTCTCCCCCCTCTCCCTGCCTTCTGTGAGTCATGTCATAGTCCAAGATATTAGTTCATGAGAAAGCAAAAGACTTCATTGGAGGATCCTTGAATTCCTGCAGCTGTGCCAGCGCATAAAACCAGTGGCACAATCCAGTGCTTGACCCATGACCTCTCTTCTAGCAGAAGATAAACTGGAGGTCAAGTCATGGTGATTCTGTACCCACAAACAGGAGTGGGAGAGGGAGATGGGAATGCTACTGCTGAGTGTGTGTGCACGCTCAACACACCCACACACACACATTCCAAGTCTCAAAGCTTAGGATGTTATCTTCAGGCGATGTTCTGTGCCATTTTAAATGCAGTGGTCTTAATGAATACCGACAGCAAATCAGGACAGGAACAGACGCAAGTTGTTTGAGGCGACTTCTGTCAAGCGAACAGTAATGCGCCGGGATTAGTGGGAATCCTCTCCATATTGCGGAGAGTCAGTTGCCTGCAGATGAAGTGCTCCAGGCATCACACTGGGCTTATCGCCTACTCCTTGATATTCCAGAGCAGATGTGTGAGCCATGTTCTTATCAGCAGCTTCCCCTCCCTGGCCCTGTCCATCCATCCATCTCTGATGGGCTGCTTGTCATCCGCTGCATCAGGGACTTGTTAACATTTATACCTGGAGGCACCTGAAATGAACGCAACAGTTCCTTCTTTCACTTTCCTCCCCTCCTTCCCAATGTTCATCCCCACCTCCTTTTCTGGGCCTCCTTGGAGGCTGAGATCATTAATGGAAAACAGGTCCAAGTACAGCCGCGTCAACTGGAAACACCCACCTTTTCGAGCATAAGCCGAGGTGTGGCAGACGCTAGGAGGTAGCACCGTCTGGGCACAGAGAAGGTGCTGATCAATGTCGGAGTGATGTGAGGCTCCCTCCTCTTCTACTGGGGGAAACCAGAAGTCGGGGAAGAGACTGAATCGTGCCAGAACAGCAGTGCGTGTCGCGTTGTGATAGAAAAGCTGCATAAAGATCGAAACCTTTAGGGAGGTTTCTCCAGAATTGTTGCTGTTGTGGTTAAGGGTTAGGACTGGGGTTACATAGCACCAAATTCCAGTCTGGCTGCTTCCCTATGAAATTACTTGCATGCTCCATTCAACACCTTGCCTGAAATGCCGTAAAGGGACTATGTCTGGTTTATAGAAAAATGCATATATTTGTTCTTTGTGCGTAATCTGCACTGCTGCGGTTATGAGGTTTCCTTATTTTGGCTGAGGGTTTCAACATCCGTAATGTGCTTGGCCGTTTAATTGGATTTTAATTGAGTTTTAATGGGCTGTTCTACTATTTTTAAGTCTTTTGTTACCTGCTCTCAGCCTTTGGCTAAATATGTACCAGGTAAAATGGAGGCTCTTGCTGAGTCTCCGAGTTACCGAACAAAGGAAAAAGAAAAACCTTGCAAGACTCTGCCATTAAGGTCTGCAAGGTAACTTCTTTTTCGCTTTCTATGGGCTAATTTTGTATTGATTACCTATCAATCTATCTATCTAAGCAGTTCTCACAGGGAGAGCTATTCCAGGCTGTCATCTCTTGGAGAGCCATGGGTTTCTACGCCTTTTTGGATTTATAAACTCCTGGATTTTTATGCTGCCCAGAAAGCCTAAGGCTAGTGGGGCAGCATATGAAGCGAATAAATAAATAAATACATACATAAATTTCCCTAAATTTTGCTTTCATGAAATGAGTGAGGAACAGAACACGAACACCTAAGTCCAAAGAAAATATGCATCACTTTAGAACCGTATTATTTATATGTTGGGCATGACTGACAACCCTCATATATGCTTGACAAGAAGGTGGTTATGCCTCTCTGTGAGGACTATACCATCTCAGAAATGAACCCCAGAATTTAAGAAAGATGCAGGTAAATCAGAAAGGGTCCAGTGGAGGGCAGCAAAATGATCCAGGGTTGGAAACACTGCACTATGAGGAGAGACTGGAAGAACTGGGCATGTTCAGCCTTGAGAAGAGAAGGCTGAGGGGGGACATGATATTCCTCTAGAAGTCCCTCAAAGGCTGTCACAAAGGGGAAGGTCAAGATCTCTTTTTGCTGACGCCAGAGTGTAGGGCACAGAATAATCAATTCAGGTTGCGGCAACCCAAATTCAGGCTGGACATCAGGAAAATCTTCCTCACTGTCAGAGCAAAACAACAGTGGAACCGGCTGCCTAGAGAGGTGGTGGGCTCTCCTACACTGGAGACATCCAAGGAGAAACTGGGCAGCCCTCTGAGTGGGATGGTGTCTTGGTGTCCCGCAACAGCAGAGGGTGGACTTGATGGCCTTCATGGCCCCTTCCAGCTCTACTATTCTATGATTCTTTGCTCATCCCCAACACAGCCCTGGTTAGGGAAAGCAGAACCTACCAAAAGGCAGGAGTTCTGCCTTGACTCATTCACTTCGCCTTCCACGTCTTTCTTCAGCTGCTCTTGGTAACTAGAAAGTCGACACACAGAACGCCACTTCTTTGTCCTTGAGGGCCGCATCCAGTGTCAGCTGGGCTCCTGCTGGTTGAGGAGATAGAAACACCAAAGGCAGTTACTGGGGTTGAGGACGCAGCGGCACCCGTCGCAGAGATCCTTGGCAAGATCGCCAGGCTGTGGGCACGATGCCTCCGTGTTGCTGACGGGCCCTGTGCAACTCCCTTTGTGCCTTTAGGAGGGTGCTCACCTTGGCCTGGCTCAGCAGAAAGAGGAAAATCCAGCCCTAGAAATGACCCAAAACACCCTAGAAGGACCTCACATTCATATATAAGCACAAGCAGGGCTCAAAGCCGACTGTGATTTCCCATCCTTTAGTGCTGACACGGGGAGCCTGGCCTGATGCTTGCGTAATTCACCTAGACAAAACCCATGGGACTGGCCTGCTTGCAATTCTGGCCCAAGCCTTCTGCAACCCTAGTATGATGTTCCTTCAAAACATTCTGCAAAAGCCACCTTTTCTGCTGCCAAATTTCTACATTGCACTCATTAATACACCATAGTTCCTTCTCAGGGATGATACATTGGATTCCAGAATTGCCAGGCCAACCATGTCCAAATCTGTAGCCACATCAGGAGAAGCTATGGGTTCTTTCTCCTAGTGGCATCTTTCTCTTCCCCATCCTTGCTGTGAATCTCAGTGATCTTTCATCCATCCTGACCCACCTGCCCATGGACACCGATTCTTCTCTGGCTGGTTTCCTTCAGGCCTCCACCGCTTTTAGCACCCCCGGGCCTCCCCAAAAGACCTTTCCCTCCATAATATTTGTATGAAATTTATGAAATCTGACACGCCAAGCAGTGCGCATACGGTGCCACGCACACCTGAGAACAAACCACCTTTTGTTCATAAAAAGGAGATAAAATAGTAGTGACATTTCACAGGGAGATATCCAGGGACCTTCGCTTGCCTGGATGAAACCAATAGACTTTCCAAACCTAATTAGTACTTAATGATCTGAAGAGGCACGGATGTCCATCACCTTGGCTACAGCCCCTCCATTCTTCCTCAAATTCTTAATTAACCTTTAAGAAGATGATCAGTTTATGAGTTTCCTAGGATATCTCATTGATTTTCACGTGTGCATGCATGATTGTGTGTGTGTGTTATGCACACACATGCATTTATAAAAATCTCAGCTCCCTCCCCTCCCCAAGCTTTCCACGCATGGACCTCACTGATTGATGTATATTAATGAAGCGCTACCTTGGAAAAAAATTGTTAATTGATGGCAACATACAGAACGTTGTCTGGAATTTAACCTTATTCATCATTAAAGTATGGTTGAGGCTGGAGCTCAGTGTTAATTAATAGCGTGAAGAACAAAAGTTGGATCGTTCTGCTGTGGAATTGTGAAAAAAAGGAGGAGGGATGATGATTAAGTACAAGGCTGGAGAAAGTGAGGGGAACAGAAAAGGGAGAAGAAAGAATGAAAAACAGCCTGAGTTGATGTCATCTCCAAGATGACTCACTTTGTGCTGCTAATGAAATAAAAATTTGCTTGAGCTTTGGCGTAATATTTTTACTATTGTGTCAGATTTAATCAGTTGTGAATTTGAACAAGCTGAGAAGCAGGAGAAGGAGAAGGAGGAGAAAGAAAGAGTAGGAGAAGGAGAAGAGGTCCACGAGAGGAGAAGAAAAGCCTGCAGCAGATAAAAGGAGAACAGGGGCACCATTTCGAAGAAGCTGATCATATAAGTCAGGAACCCTGCAGGACCTTTCCTGAACAGATCCCACTGGAGGAAACAGGGACTGTAGAAAATCTGTAGGGCAGGAATGCTATGATGCATCAGCTGCTTCCCACTGAACGCCACCCATGTGCTGCATCTCACAAGCCTTCCAAACACGAACCGGAGGCTCTCTGTTCAACCTCCATCTGCCCGATACATGTGCTGTGGCCAACAGGGCTGGCCAGAACACCTCCCGTCTTCTCACTTAGGGACTACCATTGATGTCTGATGCTCTATAACTGACCCGCAGGCCTTCCCCTAATGGCAGAACCAAGAACATTTGAGTCAATGGTCTCCATACATCAGGAAAAAGGGAAGGGTTGAAAGTCAGTGGTGGGCCACCCTAAAGCTCACAGGCTCAGTTGCTGGCATCTCCTCCCAGTACGTTAAAAAAACATAACAGCCCTGCTCTCTGAAGCTCGAGGACCTGTGACCCTTGGTCTGGACAGCCTTAAGTTCGATTTAGCTGGATAGGGCCCCACTTCCCATGCGCTCCCTTTCATAAAGCTCACCACAGTTTAGTCCTTGTGTGAATTTGCTCCGTAAGTTGTAGCTGGTTAGCGTTAGATTAGATTGTCTACGTATTGTAACTCCGTGTTCGCCTTTTTGAAATATCTTCTATGTAAACCACTTAGAAATGTTGTTCTACTCAGCAGTGCATTCATGGAATTATTAAACAAGGCCCAATATCCCTTTATAAGCATTTAGGTGGCTAGGAAGGACCCTGCTCTTTTGCTGGCTTGCCATAGGGCAGGTGGGGAACATTTTCCCCCTGCAGCCATGAGCTGTGGATTGGGAGCCATATGCCAGGGTTGTGTGTGGACACGGGTGGTGGAGTCAGACCCCCCCCTTCACATGTACCTCCCCTCCGTGGGCACGGAGGTGGGATCGATCATTGCCATAATGCAATAATTATTGCAAATATTGCAGTAATGGCAACAATAATGCTGGCAAGGCTGCAGTGATGTTCTACCATAACAGGACGCGAAGCTGTGAGCAGAAAGAGCAAGCAAAAATGCAGACACGAGAGAAAAATACTAGACAGGGAGATGTATCCATCCCTAACTGGAAGTGAAACATGCATCTTTTTCCTAAATGATAATACAGGTGGCATGCACAGAGAAGCGGATGGGGGGCCTCTTTGCCCTCCCCTCTATTCCAACCATGCCCCTGCAGTTGGGAGTCACCATCTAGCCCAAGTGATCCCTCGGCACGGAAGTGAGTCTCCTCAGAATGTCAGCAGTGGCTTGCTTCTAATAACACTGACTTGCCATCTCCATCCCTCCAGCGGTTTCGCCCTCTGTAGCCGTCTCCTTCCCACTGACATGCAGCTACTTGCGAGCCAAGACCATGAAGCAGGAGCTTCACTGCGCATGGTGATGGGATGGAAGAGTTTCAGGGGCCAACCCCGTAGCTTTGCCTTCCGCCTCCCGCCACCCCATGTCCATCAGCAGTTCCGCTGTGGAGTGTGCAAGTCCGTAGAATCAGAGCAGAGGTTTGCAACTTCTTCTGGAGCGGTGGCCAGTGACTGGACAGGCTCATTCCATGGTTTCACTAACTCCTCTTTGTCTTGCATCCCAAAACTCCCACACAGTCCTGCTACCCCCTTGTAATGTGTACACTTCCCATAGCTCCTGTGCCCCTTTCTAGGGATGCTGGAGGGATTCTGCCTTCCAGAAAATAGTACAGTCTGCACGGAATAGAGCAATCCATTATTTCTCCCATTCCTCTGAATGCTGTACTGCAGTTCTTAGCAGTTTAAAACACAGAGAGATGTTGTCAGAAAATATGCATTATGATATTATTAAAATATTATTTAATATATGCTTTGAGAAGATTTTTTGGTGGGGGAGAGAATCAGAGAATATTTGGAAATAGAATCAAATTATACATTAAAAAAACATGTCAGCTTGTTCACAGACGAGAAATAGATTCATTCATCCCTATCCCTCTCTTCTTGATGTTTTCTTTTGATTCCCACCTCTCTCTTGACTCGGGTATTTTTTCCCCTATGTTTCATTTGCATCTCTGCTTCTCTGCCTGCCACCCACATATGTTCTCTGTTGTCTGTCTCCAGCTTCTGGACCATCTCATCTCCCTTGTCTCTTGCTCCCAGCACATAGTTTCTCTTGAAACATGGCCATGTGTAAAGGTTTCATTTGTTTGGCTTGTTTGCTTTGGCTTTGGTTTATTTTCCCCCCTGGTCACAACCTTCTTCCCTGCGTCTAAAATCAGTTCCCTTCATTATCCCTCTGTTTGCTCATATGTTCATTGTAATAATTGGAAATGCAGGTCCTGAAGAACAAAGATCTAATCAGCCAGGACAATGTTTTTTTATTCTTTGTAACCAGAACCCAAACTTCCTGATGGGAATGAGATGAACCCTTTTGGCAAATTGATCCATAATGCTTTATGAAATCCAGTGCCCCGCCCCTCCAAAAAAAATCCAACTGGGAAAAGCATTTCTAGGCTTGGATTTTGTTTGTTGGGAAGTATGAGAAATTTGTTTCCATTCATTTTTAGCCAATTTTTACCCAGTTTGCACTTTCCAGACAAAACACAGATTCAGATATAATCTGCAGTCAAAGCTCTCGTATTTCCAAGTGTAGCTTGTGGCCCCAAAGAATGTGCTTAGCAGCATGTGTACATTTGAAAAATGCACATGAAGATATGCATACTTTTGAAAAATGCTTGCAAATATACTTTAAGTCATAGGTCAAGAGGCCACTCATTTCAGGGGTGTGCACAATTGATGTACACATTTGGAAAAGTATGTTCAAAAGCACACACACATTCATGCAAAAAGAAATAAACAAAGCTTCCAATTTCATAGGAACTCAGCTCTGAGACAGAATTTTGAGAGCTTCCATGAGCTCAGGTTGTGCTGATTCACACATCCCTGCAACTTCAAGATATTTATAACTCCCTTTCTGTTTGCAAGGTGACTAATGCGAGTGCCATCTTGGAAGGAATTATTGAATCCAAGCAGGTGACATCCTGTGTGGCGATGCCTCTTGTTATTGGGCATTGCCAGTCACAAATAAGAGTCTAGGGATGGGAAACAAATCATCCCATTCCCATTTTAACTTCCCTGATTTCTTCTGAATCCCTAGATGAACTATAAGCACTATGCAAAATTCAAAACTTGCTCATCTCTGAATTTTGCAATCCAGCACTCCAGTTAAAAGAAAGTCCACAAAAATAGGTGCATTAGGGAAATAATGACCAAAATGCATTATACTGAGAAAAATCCTTGCAAAAACTTGCATAACAGGCCAAACACTGTGTGTGTGTGTTAGGAGAAAAGTACACAAAAATGATTGTGACTTCTCAGGAACACTTTTAAAACAATGAACCAAATGTAACTGCAGGAATCCTGCAGTGTGAGATCACCCACATTTAAGATAGGGGTGGGGGAGAATGAAAATCCAAGAGAAATCAAAATGGACAGATTCTTCCATCTCTAGCCAGTTCAAACCATCAGCTCCACTGGCCAAGTAGAACACGGATACTCATCTCTTGACCACTATTTATTTATTTTATTCTATGACTTTATTAAAAGCTTTTCTAACCCGTCCACTACAACCATCTTGGGACACCTTACAAAAATGAGTGTAATAAAACAAACTCCACAGAACAAGTGATGACTTCTTTCTCAGGTACTTTACCGTGGAGAGAATGTTTCTTTATCCTCACCTTCCAAGGTGAGGGATGTCAGAAAGTTCTGTTTCGAGAAGGAAATTTTCATGGATTTTTCTCCTCCAGTTTTGCTGGAATGACATCTGTTCCCTTCCACCAACGCTGAAGTACCACAGTCGGTATCAAATCAAACCAATACATGGATGGAGGGTGTTTTTTTTTTTCTTTTGCTCATCCATGGTGGCAATGTGCACAAATTGTGGGGAAGTCTTGACATCTGTATAAATGATGCAGTACTTTTAAAAGATGTGTTAATGGTGATCTTGCACACCTGTTCATGGTCACAAGGTCACCTGCCACAACGTAGTCCCAGAGCCATAGTTCCTTCTTGCAAATATCCCTGAAAATTCCCTGCGTTGGGAACACCGCTTCCTTTAGCTCAACAGAGCATGTTCTGCACTTGTCAAAGAACCTGCCAATCCCCACATACATGCCCACATGCCCCATTCCACCAGGAACTGCCAAAGCAAAGGATGAAATTAACAAGAGTATGAAAGAGGCCTCCCTCTCTCCCCTTTCTCGTTGCTCTGTGATGATGATAGATTCCCACAACCCAATATTCTGCAGATTTCAAGGTTCCCTCCACTCTCAAGATCTGTTCTGTTCAAACGGTTGGACCCACTGTGCCCAAAACATTTCTGGAATTGAGGGAAACAAATCTCAATGCAGCAGGAGCAGATGATGGCAGGATCCCACCAGGCTTAAGCAGAATAGGACCTCCAGTGTCCCTCCTTTGGTCATAGAATCCTAGAATAGTAGAGTTGGAAGGGGCTATGAAGGCCATCAGGTCCAGCCCCCTGCTGCTGCAGGACACTCTGTCATGCCATCCCACTCAGGTGACTGTCCAGTTTCACCATGAATGTCTCCAGTGTGGGGGAGCCCCCCACCTCTCTGGTCCATTCACACAATCATCCTTCAGTCATTCACGAAACCCACATGAGATTTCCTTCCTACATCTGCACACACAATCTTGATCCCACCCCATTCCTCTACTTCACTTCAAAACAGAAGACGCTCTTATTAGCCCAGATTATGGTGTCATTGAGCATAGCGCAGCCTTTTAACATATTTGTGGACAGATAGTTATCCAATTAGCTCTGTCCAGTTGATTGAAATGTTAAATTTGAGCTTACACATTGCCAAAAAAAAGGAAGGCGTAGAACACATTTGGAGAAGGCCTTGACTGGAATGGCGCATTTTGGGGAGGGCAAATTTTTATACTGCTATTGGTATAATATCTGTGTTTAGCCTAGAAATCAGGGGTCCTCAAACTTTTTCAACAGGGGACCAGTTGAAAGGTACCGGTGGTAGGCGCGGGCCGTCAAGGGGATTCCGGCAGTGCGTGCAGGCTGGCAAGGGGGCGGGGACGGGGACGGGGGGCATGCATGCATGCATGCGGTAAGGTGGGACTGGGGCATGGCAAGGCGAGGTGAGGTGGGCGTGCGACGCAGTGGCTTGCTCGCTCAGACATCATTTTCTCCAAGTGTGTCCAAAATGATCTCCGCGCGAGCAAGTCGCTGCCTCCCTGTGTGCGGGGTGAGGCGGGCAGCGGCCAGGTGGCATGTGCGGTGAGTCCAAAACCTCAGGCAGGCCAGATCCGGTCCACGGGCTGTAGCTTGAGGACCCATGCTATAAATTGTCCAGATGTGAACAGAGGGTACAGAACATGCAAACACACATGTGTACATGTATGGACATGCACACTCAAACCCATGCACACATACAGAGAGAGGGAGAGAGAGAGAAAAAAGTACACTGTGCCGTCAAACCAGATCTAGAAAAGAGAGAGACATTTTTTGGAGTGGGTCCAGTGTGTTTTGAGCATGGATCTTCCTCAGGGGCAGAAGATCTTCTTCAGTCTTATTCTTGGATAACAGAAAACAGCATGTCAGAAGCCTGATGTTCTCCTTCATAAAATAAGCTACTATTTCCTAGCACCAGCTTGAGGTGCTCACTCTTGGTGCTTCAGGATCTGTGGGGAACAAATCATGCAGATGCCTTGATGAAACTAATGGAGCCTGCTTGAAATGCACATGCTCTTCAAGAAACCCCATTCATTTCCATGTGGTCCGCAGAGGAGACATACCTAGTGGACTCCTACCAGATGCTCTCGTCGGTTCTCTGACAGCAGGAGAAGCAAGTTCAAGCATGAGCTGCTAATTGCCCTGGGCCACATTAAGCTTTGCTTTCCATGCTCCAAGAACTCCAGCATGGCAGGCAAATTATTATTTTGTAGCAGTGAGTGAGGGCTTCAGACAAGCACAGCAAGTATTCTCTGGCCCAGGGGCTACCGTTGGGCTATTTCCAATTGGACATGTCATCTCCTCAATATGGCAGATTCTACATCCTTCAGAAAATGTTCTGCAGTTTCCATTCAGTGCCCAGGTGCATTTGCAAGGAAGCCTGCCTATTACACCATCAAATGTACCACCAAATTTTTGCTACACAGCGTTGACAGGGGTGGGGAGCAGCAAAATGGTCTATGGAAAAGTAACATGATGGTTTGCCACTGAATTTAAGAGCATGAGGGTAGCCTTGGGGAGAGGACTGGTTTGTCCGTTTTTAATAGAAAGGGCTGAAAACACCAAACAAACAAACCCAACCAAGTCAGGGTACACATAGCCCACACATCATGTGTTGTCCACCTCTGGTCCATGGGCATGTCCATCACATTTGCCTCTTCTTCCCCATGGGACAGAGAAGAGGAAAAGCAGAGGCAGAAGATGTAGCAAACGCTCAGGAGCTTTTGCAGATGCTCCATTTGCGCTCTCAGGAAGCCCTGATCTCTTTCAGGTCAAGCAGGAAAATTATTCCCTGTTCTTAGTGGCAGGCAGAGGCCAAAGGTGGGCCTGATGAGGACACCTGATGGCTCAGCTGGCTCCCATCCATCATCTCACGCAAACCATGTGGAGTCGTCCTACTGGGAGGCCCACCAGTCTGGCCAGCCTAACCCATTAGCTTAGTTTCCGTGATTACCATGGGCTGAGATTTTGATGTGCCCTGAACTCAGAAACATCTAGCACAGTACTTCAAGGTAGCAAATGAAAGATGGGACTTCATATTTATGTACCTTGTATTTTCTCTCTCTCGCTTGTGACTCTCTCACACAAAAAGGCATTGCTGGCTGCTAAGCAACGGATGAGTGGTCTCTCATGTGTGTGAGCGCGTGTGCGTGTGTTTCTATCCAGGGACAACAGCAAAGCTCATCAGGAAAGCTTTCAGAGGAAGGTAATTCGATTAATTAGGCCTTCTGCAATCTTCCCCTTTTAGCTTTCCTCTCCTCTCTTTTCTTCTCTTTGCAGCTATATCTATGTTTAATTAACACGCAAAAAGGCCCCTGTGAATGAGAAGTGAGACAGAGGGAAGGGGGACAACGAGAGAAGATGCTTTCTCTCTGACAGCTTCATGGCAGGTTTTGCACCAGCCAGTCTTGCAGGGAATGATGGGGATCCTCGGGTTGCCAGCCCAAACTTCGGGGAACATCCTCTTCACCCATGATTTGACATGACAACTTATCCAACCATCCCATTACAAGAACGATTGGCCATTCACACATCACAGTGTGATTCTGTGCATAATGCGCTAAAGCTGCAAGGTTGGTCAAATGCTTATTTGAAAGCATTTCAATAATGATTAAAAATGCACAAATCATAGTCCGTCTTGGAAATGGCAACCCATGCATTGGCTAGACTTGCACCACAGAGTCGGCACAGAGCCAACAAACTAGAAGCCGAGAGATGCATCATGAACATTGGATTCTCAACTCCTTAGCATGTTTCTCACTCAGCCCTACCAAAGAAACATGAGTCTTGGATTTCAGACAGTAGAATTGTTCGTTGATCATCTGTTGAGTGCAGAGCCCACTCAAGAAGAATTTCCAGGGCAGTGGCATTTAGGAATGGGTGTGAAATTCATGTGGTTCACATTTTAATGCAAACTTATCAAATCCAATGGAGCAAAGCTCAGGGAACCAAGATTTAGGGTGGATGCCAGGAAGTACTTCCTGAGGGTCAGGACCTCTAGGGTATGGCATGCGCTTCCACAGGAGGTGACTGAGGCTCCATCGGTGGCGGTGTTCAAGCTGAGGCTGGACATGCACGTGGTAGGCATGTCATGAGTGGAGCTGGCTGGAGCCGGGGGTCAGACTAGATGGCCCCTTCTGACTCACTGTGCTTCACTGCTTCTGTGCTTCCTGAAGCTATGAATGAACTAGAATGGATTTATAGGCTTTTCAGAATGTTGCAGTGCAGTTTGCAAATAAAGGGTGCACATATATTGAGACAGTGTGCACAGCGACTACACTGTAGGGGGGAATACTTGGAATGGCGTGGACAAAGTGTGCATATTTCGAGAAATGCGCATGAAAATCCAAATGGATTGTTTCATGGACTTCATAGAAAAACACAATAGGGTAGAGAATGGGGTAGAACAAACTTAACATTTGTGGGGTTTTTGCATGAGTGTCCCATCCATTTGGAGCACAGGCAATCAGTCAAGGGGATATTGGGAAGCAGTGGAACTTGGACTACCAAAACCAGGAAGCCAATTTGTTTCCTTCCAGTTGTACTTCTGGATTCCGCGGAAGCATCCAGTCAGCCTTGGGTGGAACAGGGTGCTGACTTAAATGGCCCTTTGGTCTGACCTGGCAGGGTTTCTCTGTTCCTTGTCCTGTATGGTCCCATGAGGCCTTTCAGGGAAAAACAACAGTGAAGGGGCCCTAGGACAGTAGCAGAAAATGAGGCCATACATGCAACATCCCTGGCTTCAGCCCATCATCCCAAAACAGAGCTAAGATGGGATCCTGTCTGAAACCCTGCCAGGCAGTGATGACGGTACTGGACCAGGTAGATCAAGACAGGAAGAAAAGGGATGCATAGAAAACATGGTGCTGGGGGAGAGCATTGCAAATACCCTGGAGTGACAGAAAGACAAGCAAGTAGGTTTGCTATCATAGCAAGCCAAAGCTTTCCCAGAAGCAACAATGACAAAACTCAGCTTGTCCTACTTGGGACACATCTTGAGAAGGCCAAACTCCCTGGAGAAGCCCACCATGCAAGGGCAAGTTGAGGGCAGAAGAAGAAAAGGAAGGCCAAATCTGAGATGGATGGATTCCCTGACTGGAGCTTCAGCCGTGAAGCTGCAGGAGCTGAGCAGGGCTGTCATGGATAGGACATCTTGAAGGCTTCATGCATCGTGTCAGAGATGGCTTGATGGTGTGAAACAGCAACAAGAAGAAGATAAACCAAGAGTCTGGCTTGCTACGTGGTTGCTTCTGATGTCTCTGTGGTGCATCCATGTGATGAATTATGTGATCTGGCCTTGCATGGGTGATTCCTTCCTTCCTTCCTTCCTTGCTTCCTTGCTTTTTTTAACAAGACATGTTAAAATGTGTACAGTGAGCCATATCAAGACTGTGATCTGAGGAAAGGAAAGTTGCAATGGTCTGCCTCCCTCTCTTTATCTATGAGAGACTTCAGGATGTGATAGACTATACATCTAAATTAATACATTTCTGCTGACTTTATGTTTCACCAGTAAATTCATCAAGAAGCATAGCCAAGCAGGCACCGTTGGCTCTTTCTAGGGCAAATGACCAAAAGAAATTTGGAGACTTTGCAAAACTGAAGTATTTCATTGCCTTTGCCAATGCCTTCCAAGTCACTTCAAATGTTTTTCCTCCTCAGATTGAACCTCAATTTTTTAAAAAAAACCCTCAGATCAGCTGAATAAGTCCTTCTTCTCTTTCCCCTTGAATTAGTTGAAGTCTCCATTCTTGTGGCTGAAGGTGAAGGGGACAAATTGCACTAAAAGTTCTGAGCTTCTCCCTTCCCCTTTTCCATCTGGCTATCAGACATAAGACAGTCCTTTGAATTATGATAAACAGAAGGAAAGAGGGGAAAAACCAGCTCGCTACACTAATGATCCAGTATTCTGCTGGTTATCTTGGTTTGTTTGACTTTCTTTCCTTCTGACTTGTCCCATCAGTCTTCACTCATCACCTCATTGTCTCTCATTAGCTGGGTTTGGACAACCCAACAAGTCATGGTACTGTTTCTTCTTCTTTTTACCATTGCTGGTCTGCTTTGTTGTCTGAACCCAGCCATGGTATTTACCATGGTTAGTTTCCCCTTTCGAATCAACAATAAGAAATTATGATTTGTTCTATGCTATCGCTGTACCACCATGGCTTGCTGTGTTGTCTGAACCAGGAATCATGGTTCCCATGGTCCTGGTAGCTAATTAACACAGATTCCTCAGGGAAGAGCAGCAACTGAGGCAGTGTGGTGTAGTGGTCGGGAGTGCAGGACTGGGACTGGAAATATCTGGATTTTAGTCCCCACTCAGCCAGGCTCACTGGGTGACTTCGGGCCATTCGCAGATGCTCACCTCAGCCAACCTCGCAGGGCTGTTTCTGTAAATATAATAAATAAGTAAACTGCAAAAGCCACTCCAGCCACCCATCCTCTAAGTGTGGACCAATGAGGAAAAGGAAGATTATGTAGGCAGGAAGCAATGCACCCTGGGATTGCACTTCAGGTATAGTGGCTAATGGGAGGAATCCCAAGAGTGGCAGAACTGAGCTGGGAGCCTGTAACCCATAATCAAGCAGAAACCACTTGGTTGTCTGCCAGATAGAGCAGCGTAAACATTTGGGGTAACCATTTGGGGTTGCTTCACATTGCATGGATGCAGGAAATATCACCTCTTCTTCCTTCCTTTCTGCTCTTTTGCTGCTCTTCGAGGAATTTTTGCTTGAGGATGGGCTTACATTCATCCATGGGAAAAGCCTAAATGCCTTTTTTCAGACTCTCACGCACATGTTCAGCACACGCCTCTCTTGAACCCTTCGTATGTTATCCTCATGGCATGATCAATACAAGGAAACCCCGTCCCTTGTTTTTGTAGACGATCCGAGCTCCGAAGGCCTGACAACCACTATCCCCGGATCCTACAAACTCAGTTCCCTTTTCCTGTTCGGGGTGCACTGAGAGACAGCAGCACACATGGAAAGGACAAGAGGGCAGGATAGAGCCCCGTACTTCGTTGCATCTGCCACTACCACTTGGGTGGCTCTTGGAAGAGGAAATAATTTTGGAGCATGGGCAACAAGAAAGGCCAGCAAGCCAGCAATGCTGATGGAGTTTGGATCCTGAGCTGAGCTGAGAAAGAATCCAGGAGCACATAAAATTAATCCGATCCTTGAAAAAAGTTTTGCAAGCCCCTGCAGTTCATAATCAAAGCGAGGCATGGCCAGCCTTGAGGGCATCCCTTGTTCACATCATAACTAGGCCCATGTCGGGTTGTAATAAGGATGAATGAGTCTGTCAGTCTCACTGAATTGGTCAGTTTGCTGACTCGCTCAGTTTCACTTTCTCTCTCATCCCACCTCCCACACGCACCCCATTTAGGTCTTTTTGGTGTGAAGCTTGTTTAATTCTGTTTCAGGAAAGGTTGGTGCATGCCGGTGACTTCTTTCAGAAGAATGAATTGAACATGAGTGTTCTTAAAGCTTTGGCTGGCTGGTTGGCTGGGTCTCTCTCTCTCTCTCTCTCTCTCTCTCTCTCGCTCTCTCTCAAGTAAGTATTTCAGGGTGGAGTTATATAATATAGGCTTCCTCTAGCTTCCTCCGAATCAGAACATGTCATCCGTAGGGAGTGTGATGCCAGTATCCCTACTGGGAGAAAGGCAATAAACTGGAACAACTCTGAAGGAAACAATCACAGCCCGCAGTTCAAATAAGTGTTTGGTGCATCTCGAAAGCGAGGGAGGCTGGTAATCACCTCCCACACGAATGCAAATGGGAAGAAATAGGCCACTGAGGAGCACAGCTATTGCCTTTGCTACTTAGTGAAGCCGCGTGTGGGTGGGTGGGTGGGTGGGCATGTGTGTACTGCAGTCAATTACCTCTAGACCAAAGCTTCCCTGGCAGGATCAACACCCCACAAAGCCAATCCTTGTGCAATGGCCACTGGGAAAGAGGCAGCCTGGCTGCAGCAGTTACAGAGTGAGCAAAAGGTGACGCTCCAGAGGGTTGGGACTTCCACTCCCAGAAGCCCCAGTCAGCATGGCCAATGACCAGGATTGCTGGGAGGTGAAGTCCCGATCACCTGAAGATCTGTTTTCTGCTGTTCATGGGTATGGTGACAATTCAGTTCTGCTGTTGTCATGTCTAAGGGTGGATGGATCGGTCAATCTTGCTTTCCCCATGATCGCCTGTGTGTGGATGTGTGTGACAGTGTGTGTGTGTTAGGTCAAGCTTATGCTGTCCCATTTCTCTGTGAGCTTGTAAGTTTTTGTAGTTATCATAGACATAAACACAGTAGGGGAGAGATGCATGTTCATTTTTGTAATATAAGCATCCAGTACGTGGACCCGTGGACGAAAGTGTGTTTGTGTGTTTTCAGGAAGTATCATCCCTTTTCTCTGAGTGTGCATACTCAGTGTGCATCTCTTTTTCAAGTGTGCATACTTTCGGAGAATATTGTGTGTGTTAGCATACGTGAGTTTTGCATCACGAGCCTGGACATTTAGGGATAGCTGACTGATAATACTGTTTGGGTGCAAAATGGGCAAATCCATTAGAAAAACTAGATGGAGTGAATTCCTCACATACCCCTTGTAATAGCTACTTTTCCTCTCAGCTGCTAGCTGTGGAGTATAGAGGGGGAGCCATGGGATACATACCTGTGTGTCAATCTTATTTATTCCTCTCCTGGTTTGTTTTGTTTAGTCATCAAGTTGTGCCCAACCCTTCATGACCCCATGGACAACATTCCTCCAGGCTTTCCTGTCCTCTACCATTCCTTGGAGTCTGCTACCGGACTGAGCCAGTCAACAGCTGGGGCAAACCTGGGTGGACCCCAGACCCAAGCCAAAAGGAGCCTGAGACGAGACTTGGCGCCAAAACCAGCTTTATTCTAGTGCACTATAGAATAAAGGGAGACAAAAGGGGACATTCAGCCCAAAGCAGGGTCTCGAAAGTTGCATCCCAGTACATGCGTTTGAAACCCTAGGTAACCAATTTGGACACCTAATACACATCTAATGCATCGATACATCAATGTATGCACCCCTCCCGTGCTGGAGAAAGAGTCCTTTCTTCTGTCAGGACCAGGCATTTCCCACGTCTGTTTCTTCTCTGCTCGGGATTCACACGGGCTCGCCATGTTCTCACTCCCTGCACATTTGCAACTTTCATGGCAGCTCGAACCAGTTTCCACTCTCCCTTTGATTACTGTATTCCAGGCCAGGCCAGTCACGGGCCACACAAAGCCCACCCCGCTCCCATCCGTCCACTGCATCAATGATCTCCAGTCTCAGGCAAGTCAGCTGATGTAAACCGGCAGCTCCCCACCCTTCCCCCGTGCCATTGCAAACATACCTACAGTCATGTTTCACTTGTTTGTTTGTTTGGTTGGTTGCACAGTCATGCCTGACCCATCATGACCCCATGGGCAGCCTTCCTCCAGGCCTTCCTGCCCTCCATCATCCCTTGGAGTCCACCCAAGCCCACACCCACTGCCCCAGTGACTCCATCCAGCCACCTCATCCTCTGCCGTCCCCTCCTCCTTTTGCTGTCAATCATTCCCAGCATCAGGGTCTTCTCCAGTGAGTTGCTCCTTCTCGCCTCCCCGGTAGGTCACCCCATTGAAGGTCCATCCAGCTTCATCAACCATCACCTTGCTCTTCAGCAGAGGTCCAACTGAGAGAAAGGCAACTGAATGTTCTAAACCGACAAACAGGGAGCCAAATTCCTTTCAGAGGGCAGGCCAAATCCTTCTTTCCTTGCCTGAGGTTCACAGTTGTGGAGCTGTGCAGGAAAGCGCTCGTTTTTTTCACTGAAACACAGTCCTCATTCATTTCTCCTCTCCTTGTAGATGCCCGAACAGGTACCTCTTGTAATCAGAAGGGAGCCCAAGGACCTGACTAATAGATATTACGTTCCATTATATGGTCTTGAAGTCAATAAACATTAGGTTACCTTCATGCCGTGAAAAAAGACTGGATTTATTTTTTAAAAAAATCTTATCTGGAGGGTTTGCATTTCAATAGGATGTGAATTTGCATATTTTAACAATAACCTCCCATCATTCTGTCTGATCTGTGCTCAGTGGCCATACAGATCGCTTTATCTTGAATAGATTATCACTGGTTTAATAAACCCTTCATAATATGCAGGTATAACAATGGTACTTCATTGGATAAAGATGGTATTAACGTTCTTTTTCAAGAAATAGGGGTGGCCTGACTAGTGATTAACTTTATACCTCTGTACTTTCCTGTGTGGAATACGCAATTAACGGAGGCCATTCCTGTATTCTCCCGCAAAAGCCAACTATCGCTTTCTGACCCCTTTTTTTCTGGGCGGTTCAGAAGAGATCTAAGGTACCTCTTCAGGGCAGGTAGCTCCATGGTGCATCAAGCACCCTGGTGAGGCATCTTTCATGCACTGGGTCAATGTGCCTGAATCACACTCCCAAGCATGATATTTGCTTCATTGTATGGACCTGCAAAACCAGGGTTCCTTTTCTAACAAAAGTTGGGTAAGTTGGGTGAAGGTTTTGGGGACACTCTGCAGGGAAAGGAAGAACTGCTGAACCTTTACGCGTACAATAACTGATTAAGTCTCACATGGCCTTCTTTATCGCTTTTAACATGCAGAAGAGCCGGCATAACCTGGCTAAGCACCTGCCAGCAGTACAGATCTCAAGCATTTTTGAAATGAGTCTGCAAATACCGTCATTTTTATGCAATGCTATGGTAACTCTGATGTCAACACATTGCATCTCCCATAAGCCTTTAAGGCCCAGATTCCCAGTGGTTACGCCCTGCAGTGCTATGAACTACAGCAACCATTTCTAAGGCTGTTGTGACATGATGAAGGAAGCTTTGGATGTAATAAAAAGTGGTTGATTTAAGGACAGAACTTGGCCGCATTCATGCACCATGTGACCTTCCCAAATGTTAAGGTGAGCACTCTCTTCTGACAAAGCGATCATAGCCCTCAGCTTGTGGGGCTTCTTCAGAAAATGCATACCTTAGAAAAAGCTTTTAAAAATTGCTGGGGAAAATGTGCATTTGGCCACACCAAATATTGCTCTAAATGTGAACTTTTTCCCATTCAAATGAGCCGAGGGGAGATGAGAAAGGAGAGGAGAAAGAAGCAAGCACGAGGTGGACTGAATTTCTAGGTAGAACCAGTCGAACCTTGACAAGCTCAGTGCATGCTGATTTTGCCTCCCTACATAGCCCTTTCCCCCAAAATACACACTCTCATTGAATATTGCACCCTCAGTGAAAACCCCAACCCATCCGCAGTCCTACCTTTAGGAGAAGAGAAACCCGTCGGGGAGGCCTCTGAGCACCACTTAGCTCAGCCCTAAAGTTCAAGATTCCTTCTGGAGAAAGTATGACCAAGTAGAACCCATTTGCATCATATTCCTAGCAAAAACTTCTGGAGAGATTCTTTGTATCAAGGTGGGGAATGGCCGTGATCCAGGAGTCCCACAGGTCACCTAAAGCCTTTGCCCTCCACTATGACCAAATCCTCACCTCTCAGCTTCACACCCTACCAATAATGGGACAGCTAAGCAAAGGGTCACTCGTGTTGCTGGTGCTTCCTACTTAAGCTGATTTCTATGCTCTCTTTCAATGTAAAATTCCTCGGGAGGAAGGCAATCAATAAGAAGCAACCTCATATTGAGAGGTAAAATCATCATATCCCCTAAAGGTGGTCCTTCATAGAATGCGTTGTTAAAAAGTACTTCTGGGTTTTAGCTTAAGAGCACTTCTTCAATAGATGGGGCAGGATCCAGTGCCCGCAGGTTGCCACAGTAGCCTGGGAACAACTTCTAATGCAACCTAGGAAGTATCTAGAACCACCACATCCAGTCACTTGGGTTTACCCTACCTACGTACTCAATAATACCCTTGAAGAACTCCGTAAGATTAGTGAGACAGGACTCATCTTCACATAAGATCTCTTGCTCACTCTTTCTTCCATTGGCACAATCAGACCATCTGTAACAAGAATGTCCACCAAATTGCCCAGAATGGATGTGAAAGCCTACAGCTCTAAGGGTCAATAAGCACAGCATGTGGCTCCCACATGGTCTTCCCCTCACCCAGTTTTCCAGTTGCTACTCCATAGCACCTGGCCCTGGGGTGGGTCGGTCCCCTATGGTCCCCTTCCACCACCCCACCAATGTGGCAGCTGCCTGCATTGCCCCCATGCGGAGGCACTGGGTCACGGCAGCCAGGCCCCCATTCCGTCTCAGCCGTGTCCCGACTCTGCCAGCCATTCCTGGCAACTGGGAAGGCCTGCGTGCAAGCTGCACGATGTACAAAGCGGACTGGACGATTTCCTCCCGTGTGCCCTATTTTATCTCCACCCCCCTTCCCTTTTGTCAAAGCAATGATAAATGTATCTCAGCCCAGGACATGTGGGAATTAATAAGTAAATACTTGAAAAAGTCAGGTCAGGGAGGCCAAGTATTATTATTAATGGTATATTACTTAAAATGAACAGAAGATGAAGAAGCAGGGGAAGGAAGCCTGGATGGAATGCATTGTTCCAGAGCTGAACCGTACACTTATCTGTCTCTATCAAATTAGTGTAACCATTAGCAACGCCATGTCGATGCCTGCTTCCCTTGTTTGTTGCCTTGGTGAGTGTGCCCCCGCCCAACCTATGGCAGGGAACAAATACTGTTGAAAGGGCAGAGTGAGGACAGAGAGAAACCTTTCAAGCAGCAAAGCTCCCTTCAACTTTGCACAAGGGTGTGAGCAATGCCTTCCACAATGCGTGAGAGTGACATTGGTGGCCGTCTCATGGAGCCCAGTGTGGTTGTTCTTAAATGGAGAAACCAAACCTGCCCGTGCAGAACCCCTGCAAGGACCACCCCCACCATAGCTGGGGAGCACCCCACTAGTCTCTGGCCAGGGGGCAGGGGGCACAGCCGAGATCCATCAGCCCCTGTAGCAGAGGAAGAGGCTTGCCTGGTGCTCCGGGGCCATCCCTGACTTTAGGAACATGTTCAGCAAGATCCCAGAGGAAAGAACTCTGCGCCACATGGAGCTCATGGTGAGGCCTAAGCTCGTTTCCTTTCTTCAGGTGAGAGGACCCCTCAGTCTGTTCTCAGTGCAGAAGAAAGGGCCACCAGCCACTCCAGTTGGACCCCTTTGCTGGAACGGGTGGGGATGCTATCTAGTTCTACTCTCAGCCTGCAGAATGCTTTGGGGCACTCATTCCTGGAGTCCCTGCTTCATTCGCCCTGAAACTACACTGGAGAGCTGCAGACTCCCTTCACCCCACTGGTATCTGTAGGCATTGTCCAGAGCTGGGAAGGGAACACAGAGGACCTAACCCGTTTAGGCCATGGGCAAGTGACGGGTGGCTTCAGGGCCAAATTTGGCTGCATAAAGACTGCCTGCCTCCTTCCGCCTCTTAGACAAGGGAGGAAATATTAAACTGGGCTGTACACAAAGCCTTTCAAGCTAAGGCTGGGTGACAGCTTTGTCACGTCTGAATCTGGATGTGGACCTTCCCACTATGTCCCACCCCAGGGCCAAAGATCAGCCTGGGTCAGAAGATTGTCGCTGCGCAAACACATCGACTGGCTCAAAAACAGGCCCCATCGTCTCCATAAGTCTTGCCACATGAGTTCAAACGGAAGGAAGCATGCCATTCTTCTCCAGGGCTTTGGTTGCCACGGAACTGGCTGCCGACTTTGTCTGGCACATGGGTGGGGTACCAGCCATCTCTGGGACATACCCATCTTTCTTCCTTGGGACCTCCCCTGACCCTGGACATACCTGTCTTTCTTCAAAGGGCCCTTCCAGGAAAATAAGTTACTTCTCTGGTGAAGGAACGCAGGGGCCACCTTGTGAATAAGAAGGGCCACTCTGAACTTGCTCTGGAACCAATCTGGATGCAGCTGTCCTTGGTGAGCAGCTAGCTGAACTGGGAAGCAAGTTTCCAAATCCACTTTGGGAGCTAACGAATGGTCCGTGTCATCCTTCCCTGTCGCCTCCGTCGGTACTCCACTGGTTCAAAGTCACCCACTGTCAGTATTAGAGTTATTTCCAGAGTATGTTGATAGAATGATCGAGCCTTCCCAGATCAGAAACATGCTGTAAAAAGGTTAATGTCTGATGCTGCCAGAAAGTTTATGGCTGAACTTTTAGTGTCTTTCATCAGCACACCCTGTTTAATTAAATGCCACACAAGGGGGGTAGTGACTAAAGTGCCAGTGAATTGTCTCTTCCAGTTCTGATCTAGATGCGATTCCTACCCTGGTAGGACTGCAGGGCATCACCGGCCAAGAAAATGTTACAGGCGTGTGCCAGGAGTTTGAGCTGGAGACCAAGTGAAAAGCCGAGGCAGGTTAGAGAGACGGAAGTAAATAACTCGGCACTTGGCAGGTCTGCCGGGGGAGTTTGACCATTAGCCGACATGGACAGGTGAACCTTTCCACCAAATCAATCATCATATTTATTCTAATTGTATTGTAATAGTCCCCCAGGAGCTCAGTTCAAATGAGTTTGACATTATTAAAATTTTAATGCCCAGTTTTCATAGCTGAATGAATATTTAAAGGGTATGTCCCGGGCTTAAGTTATGATGATGAAGAAATTAATGGAACGTCTTGTTTAATGCATTGGTACATGATAATGCGGAAGGAAGGAAGGAAGGAAGGAAGGAAGGAAGGAAGGAAGGAAGGA
>JAIXND010000762.1:602488-628019 GCA_023646645.1 Varanus salvator macromaculatus | reverse complement strand
GGAAGGAAGGAAGGAAGGAAGGAAGGAAGGAAGGAAGGAAGGAAGGAAGGAAGAAGAGAGAGGAGCAGAGAATGAGAGAGGGAGGGAGGGAGGGAGAAGGAAGGAAGAAACTTCCAGAATTTATGAGGATATGAAAGCAGTCTTGATTTGAGTGAACCTTTTGTCAGATGTCATCATGATGGGCAGAAAAAATAGTTTATGTATTAGGACTAAGACTTACCCATCAGTTTTCCAAAGCAGTCAAGACACAACCTTGCTCTTCAACTTCACCTCCCAAGGAAGAAAGTGGCCAGTTCCTTTAATCTGCATGGGCACCAATTCTTTTCTACCTCCCTTCCAGTCCCCTTTCCTCTTCCACCTGTAATGGTCAGCATCAGAAGGGATACCTGTACCCCAGAGGGATGTGAGTGCTTACATTATTAGTATGCATTCTGCTTTCTTAATTTTTTTAAAAATCACCCCATGATTTTCCTGGATGCCAAGCAGCTGGTGGATTGATATCCACGTGAGCAAACGAAGCCCGTGTGTTTCAAGTGTGCACACTTTAGCAGCACCGAATCGAGCTGTGGAAGCCAATCCCATGACCTTCAGGGACTGGATAATCCTTCCCAAAGGGAAAGCATAGACTGCAGAGACATCACCCAAGATGTAAGTCAAAGGAAAGGTGTTCTGAATGCACAGACGGGAGTTCCACTTTCACGGAGTCTGAGAAAGCCTATCATTTTATTCTGTCTTTCCATTACAGGCTTACCATAGGTTTATTGTAAGTTTACCCATTATTGTATCTTTGCTCACATAAACCTTCTGCCATCCAGCTTCAGGGTTAAATGCATACTAAACATGATGACGGCAAAGATGATAAAAAAGCATGAACTTCTTCAGTGTCCCCGCTTTAAATGCATCTCAGAAAATGGTGTGTGTGGGTGTATCCCATTATTTCTTTAGATCCCACACTTTTTCACCCATTGGGATCACATGCTTGGGATAGGAATCTACAAAGGCAGGCTTGCATTTCTCCTGGTTCTGTTCTGGACTGGCTGCGCATGGTTTTGCACAAATTCCTCGTGCAACGCGTTTTGCTTTGTTTTCCGATGCAGAAGCACAGTGGGTGTCCTCACCATGGTGGGTTAAGTTGAAAGCACTCTTGGACAGTAACATCAGGGTCCCGCTGCTCCAGATTTAGTCTGGGTGGATCCATGATTTCTTCAGAAAAGCATCTCAGCATGAGAAGCTTGGATGGGTGCTCCATCCAGAAGTCCTCAAGCGAGTGGACTTCAGGTGTGATGGCAAACTCACTCCTGGGCGCCCACCTGGCCTCGTGGAAACAGACTTGAGGCTACCTGGGTGGGCGTCCTCTGTGCCACCAGCTCGGCTGTCGTCTCTGGTGACTGGCAGAGGGAGGCGGAAAGCAGGAGGAGCCGCCGGAGGGAGTTCCAATCAGCAATGCACATGGCTGGAACGCTCTTCCAGGGCTTGCCCAGCGATGCCAGTGCCCCATTTATTTGTATATTTGTTTATTGCATGTGCATGCTGTCCCATAGCCCGAGGGCTCTCTGGGTCGCTCCCACCCCATTCGTAACAGCAACAGCTGGCATTAAGCAATGGATAAAACGATAAAAGCTAAACCCCACATTAATTCATACTGATATGATGTCAGTATATCATCATACTGAATAGATGGCAAAAGGAGAAGGGGACGGCAGAGGATGAGGTGGCTGGATGGTGTCACTGAGGCGGTTGGGGTGAGCTTGGGTGGACTCCGGGGGATGGTGGAGGACAGGAGGGCCTGGAGGAGTGTTGTCCATGGGGTCGCGATGGGTCGGACACGACTTCGCGACTAACAACAACAACGATGATGATGTGAAGAGGGAGTTTGCTGCTGTGGCTTCCCATATCTGGAATGCTCACCCCAAGGAGCTTCACCTGGCACCCTTTTTATACACCTTTCAGCAGCAGGGAAGGACCTTCCATTTTAAAGAAAATATTTTAATATCTGATGCCGCAAACCTTAATTTGCATTTTACCTGCATTTTAATTGATTTTGTTTTATGGATTTTAGGGTTTGTGATGTTTTCAGTTGTATAATTAGTTTTTATACTGGTTTTTAATTTGATTGTGAGCCACCTAGAGATGCTGAGGTGCCATAGGCAGCGTACAAATGCTTATAAATAAGTAAACATTTGCAAAGCGCAAAAACAGGAGGATAAATAATAATATAAGGGAAATAAAACCAGCAGTGAAAGACCAAATAAAAGCATGATTCGGTCTTTAAAAAAAATATAATAAAAAGTCTTTACTTGGCAATAAAAACAGAATAATGTGGGTGCCAGCCATGCCTCTTCCAGCCATGAAGGGTGAGGTGCAAAGCAAGGAAGGCTTTTTTCCTAGCTAATTCTCCCCTCACTTCATTTGGGGGAAGGGGCATCCACGATGTGGGGTCCCCACTGATGATCGGGGTGGTCTGCTAGGGATATTTGGAGGCAGGAGTTCCTTTAGCTATCCCGGTCCCAAGCCATTTAGGGCTTGGTAGGTTAGTGTAAGCACTTTTAATTCTGGGACAGCTATGCATAGCAATCAAATACAGTTCCATATCAGGATTCAGAAACCCTGGATATTTGTGGCATCCGAACTAGATTTTGGATTGTGAATTTGGATTGAGGATTTGTGGATTGCATTACTGTAAGGCCTGCAGTAATCTTACTTGGGATGGTCCCTGAAAATAGAATTTACTTCCTAGAATTCTGGCATTTACCTATGTGGAACTGCATTACAGTAGTTGCACTGGAATGATATTACATTGGCTGCCAATTCACTAGTAAGCTTAATTCAAGGTGTTGGTGGTGAGTTTTAGAGACTGGCATTATTTGGTATTTAACTGTCCAAGTAAAGCCCCTCCTAGAAGGTTCAGAAATGCATGCTTTTCTGTTCAGAAAAATAGATACATTCTGGAACAAGAGCACAGTGAGATGAAGATCAGCTTGGAAAACTGAGAACCTATTCAAAGATAGGCTGGACATGCACATGGTGGGCATGTTGTGAGCGGAGCCGGCTGGTGCCGGAGGTCAGACTAGATGGCCCCGGAGGCCCCTTCTGCCTCGCTCTGTTTCTTTGTTTCTAACCTGAGAAGCTCAGGCATTGCTCATTGTCCCCCAACTTATTGGGGGGGCTGTCCATGAACTTTCCCCAGTAGCTGGAAAGATTTCTTCTAAAGTCTCTGCCCTCGAAGGAAGAAACACGTGGCATTCTGCACCCCCTCAGACACTGTCCAGGGGCCATGGAATTACTCTCGTAGTGTCACTCTTCTAGTAAATATTAGCCTCTCGGGAGCCTATGAATGGAAAAATGGAAAATACTTTGTTGTGAATTCCACTAAATTATTGTCAGAGAACCCTGAGCTTAAATTGATGTCTGGTCCTGCCGTGTGGAGATCAAAGATGTTTTCTGGAGCAGAAAACAGTGCTAATTTCCAATTAGTATAACCACACACCTACCTCAGGCAGAGAAACAACTCCTTGTTTATTGAAAATTATGAGCCTAATGGAACGTGGAGAATAAGACTTTTCTCCTCCTTGTTTTTAAATGGCAGCTTTCATCAGGAAACAGAAGGAGAGACGAGATACCTTTGTAGTTAGGTGACCTCATGGATATTTCCAGATTGGCAATCCTTTTTTATATTCAATAAAGGGAGAAAGGGAAAGAGAGAGAGAGAGAGAGAGAGAGAGAGAGAGAATGAGAGAATCAAACAAGAGCTGGAGAACCCATGTACTCTTTGTTTTATGGCAGTTTTGTTGTCTCTCACCTCAAGAATCTCGGGATTTGGAGTCTGGCCAAATGCTGAGGCTCCACTTGCAGATATGGGGGTCTCACGGAAACTCTCTGGCTTCCCCTAAGGGGTCTGGGGATTGCAATTTGGCAGGGTGCTCAGATTCTGTGCGAAAGTCTTGCCTTCCATCCCATCCCCCTGACCGAACCGCAGTTCCTTGGGCACCATGAAGAGACCACGGTAGGGCCGCTCTGTGCTCAATGTGCATGTGTCCTCAAGCAGACCACAGAACTGGGCCTTAGTGCAAAGTTTTGATGTTTCCAGCCTTCATGAATTTGGGGACAAAGAAGACAAATATTCAGTATAGCTAGCAAAAGAGTCATCAACATCAAGTTTCCATGTGGTGGCCAGCAGGTGGAGGTTGCTTTCTGTTGCCCTGTGCTGGCTTGGGTGCCCTGTCTCTGCACCCCTGCAAGCTAAGTTTTGCCATGACACAGATCAGCTGCTCGCAACCTTGCACCTGCCATGTGCTTCCTCACAATGAGAAAACAGGGATGTACAAAAGTTCGCCATTTTCTGGAGGAAAAGGACTTGAAGTTTAACAAACTTGTATGGGGAAGAAGCTGAAGCTCAGATTCATCCAGCTTGGCCCAAGGAGTCCAAGGGTAGTGCTGAAAGAGTGGATTTGAATCCATGTGCATGCAACCACATTTGTGGTGTGGAGTTAGGATTGTGGGCATGGGGAAGTGAATGCTTTTTGAGAACACTGGGAATCTGCAAGCCTATTTGCACTTGTAACATGTGCAGAACTGACCATCGATCAGAGGGGAGATTTGGGCAATTCTTGCCAAATTTGTACAAATTCCTAATGCTTTCCTCCGTTCAGGCAGAGCCAGTGGGACAGAATTCAGTGCACTGAAGGATTTTGTGCACATTGGGAATGATTCTGTCTACTGAGCAGATTTGCTCAGAGTCAGACTGGGAATTAGATAAACATGAGTAGGTTTTCAACCATTCGCAAGCTTATTCAGCAGCATAGCTCACACTCCGTTGGAGCTTTGAATTGGGGGTACGGAAATGGCTTGTAAAAAATCAAATTTATCACAGACAAATCCTTATAGGATCGCCTCCATTCCCCATCTCACCTCCAGCGGTTGCCTTGTGATATGACAGGCTCCGTCCTTCCCACACTCGGAACAGCTCTGCAGATTGAATCCAGCTGGTGTTTCAGTGTCTTTTTGATATGAATGCGTGGAGCTCCGTGTTTTGGGGAGAGAAGGAACTTGAGACTGATCACGTCTGAATGTGCGAGAGAACAGAATTAACGAATTCACCCACCCTTTGCATGGGACTACAACTGCCATCATCCCCAGACAGATCCACAGGTATAATTCATCCCATGGACCCTGCCATGGCACCAAGTATAGTAGCGTACCAACAGCTATTTCAAGAACACATTGAAATGAATTCACATTAATAATGCACGTAAAATACCCCCCTCATTTTGGACCATGTCTCATTTTTAAAAGAAACCTCTGTATTTGTTCAATACCTAGGGAATTCTGCGTGAATGCATACTAATGATGCAGCAAACTCCACCTCATTATTATGGATTAAGCCTCATTGGTATGCATTTTACCAGAGGTGGTGATCTTCGGGGGCTTCACTCCACGAGGTGCCAATTAAAGAGTTCTGAGTGCTCCACCAATGTTTTTTCCTTCCATTTGGAAGCGATTGGCAGCGTTTCCCCCACCTGGCACCAAAGATAGATAAGGTGTACATGGGGTGTATGCATGTGCGTGCATTTATGTGCGTGTGCATGCGTGTGTGGCCAAAGTGAGCCAGCGTGCAAATTCCCTCTGTTCTCCCCCACCAGCAAGTCGTTCCTTGCTCCAGCTTTTTCTTGCAGGACTAAGTGGCTTGCTGTCTTTTTATTAACCTGCTAGAAGAAATACACATCATTTTAATGGACTGGATGTCTGTAAAGAGAAAAGGGTTAGCGTTTTACTTTTCCTGCAGGAATGGACAGAAGCTATTTATATAGGGGGAAGTAAAGTGCTCCTTTCCCATGGCTTTGCATGCACATGCATGTGCACCTTTGCAGTTGAGGATCAAACAGTCCCTCCCCTGGCATGAGCCTTGTGCCTGGGGTGGAAGCATGGTACCCCCGCTTAACCCTTAAACTGCTGTTTCTGAGCATGCCTGGTAAGACAAGCTGGGAGCCGCTCTCATTCAAACCAGCTTTTGCTTGTATCACCCCGTTTGTTTCTTGGTCCCTCTGAAATGGGAGGGAACCTTTGGACGCGGTTTCTCAGTCCACCACACGATCACACGTCCATCAGCAATCGGTGGCTCTTTCATTGGGAAGTGTGAATCAGCAACTCATGAGCTCACAGAACTACTCCAAAGGCCATTTTGAATTTTGTTCTGACTCCAATTCATATCAGGTTATAAGCTTTGAGGGTTGTTTGTGTTTTGTTTTAATTTTCACATCAAAACCTGTCCCTATTTCAGTGGATCATTTTTCAAATATGCACATTGATTGTACAGATAAATCTTTGTATATTCTTCTCTTATCAAACAAAGTGTATTTGTGTGCAATTTTTCAACAGCACTCTTTTTCACGTGCATTTGCAGTGCTACCCAAGGCACACTTTCCTTCATTGTTTCCCTTCTTCTTTTCCTTTTCTCTGTGTGTGTGTGTGTGTGTGTGTGTGTCCAAATCACCCTGCAGCCTTGGAAATCCATGGACTTCAGCTGCAGAGTGTGGGTCTGGACCTGTGCTCGGTCTGGAAAGTATGAACCGAGTGCAGCAATTAAGACAAACTGGAAAGAAGTTTATTTTATTTATTTATTAAAACATTTATAGGCCACCCCATCGCAACAAAGCCTCGGGGCGGCTTACAACAATTTAAAATACAATAAGTAAAATACAATAAAACTATAACTATAAACAATATATCCCTCCCCCCCTTGGTGCATCTCGGCAACTAAAAAAAAAAATTTGCTACAACATAAATACATAAATACATAACAACTTATAAACAAACCTAAACTAACAATTAAAATATGACTTGAATAAAAAGGTCTTCGCCTGGCGCCGAAAAACAGATAACGACGGTGCCAGGCGGACCTCTCCAGGGAGCGCATTCCATAATTGGGGCGCCACCACAGAGAAGGCCCTGCTCCGGGTGCTCACCCACTTAATTTCCCTCACAGTGGGTTCCATGCAGCCGCATGTTCCACACTGCATGTGACAGGGCGATGGGCCACTGTGTCCATGGAACTAGTTCAGTGTACTGCCTGGATCAGCTTTCCCCGACCTGGGTTCTAGTCTTGAAGCTCCCCTGGCTGTCTGTCGGCCACTCACTCACTCTCGGCCTAGCCTTCCTCACTGGGCTGCATGACTGCGGATAGGAAATGAAACTGCAGTTTGAACCCAATGAAGCTGCCTTGGGTTCCTCAAGAAAGGAGGAAAAATGTAAGATACAGATGCAAATCATAATACTACAAGGAGGAGGAGGAGGAGGCGGCGATGACAACGACAAAGACAACAACAATGACAGCTACCCCCACCTATTGTTAGGGGAAAGTGCTTTAATGAGAAGAAGTTGGTACCAAACTGATCCCTCTCCTCACTTCCCAACGCTGCCTGTCCCGCAGAGTCCCTCACCTCGCAGGATGTGGTCTGGTTCTCACAGCCCTCTTGGCTTATCGCTGGATGGGCCGGTGTTGACATTTCCGCCAAGAGTTCTGACCCCCCACCCCTTCTTCCAGTTCTGCTTCAGAGCCTGAGGGAACAACCTTGGAAGGCTTTAATTTGGGAGAGTCATCCCAGCCTCTACAATATGCATGAACGCGCTGGAAGAGGCTGCCCTGGGTTTTCACGTTCAGAGCTACCGCCAGAGCGATGTAAATCCAAGCAAACTGTTCACATTCTTAGCCAGTGGATGGTGCCCAAAATGGGCAGGATGAGTGCAAAACCTTACAGCTTAATACAGTCAAGGCAGAGCGACTCTTGGTGGATCCGGGAATCGGGTTCAACATGGGCTGAATGGGACCACGCTCCCTTTCAAGACTCCGGTTTGCAATTTCAGTGCTTTTCTGGGTGCAGCCGGATGCCCAGGCCTCAGTGGTACTCAGGACCACATTTACACAGTCATTGCTATTATGCCAATCGCACCTGTGTTTTGAGACGTCAAGGATCCGGCCACCACAGCGCGCATCCATCAGGGCTGCCTTTGAAAGGTGTTGGAAACTCCATCTGGCCCAGAATGCTGCAGGCAAGCCACTGCCTGAGGACAGGGAAAGAAGCACACGACTCCTCCATCACGACAGCTTTGTTGGCTCTATTTGTGGGTACAATCCCAAGACCCACAAATATGACCAAGTGAGCTCTAGGTGACTTGGGAACAGGCTACTGAAAAGATCACCTTCTCTCATGTCAGCCTATCCAGGTTCTAGCATCCTCAGGAGAGCACCTCCTGTCCTACCCTTTCCAGAGGTGTATGTGGTGAGAACATAAGAAGAGACTTTCCGTGTGGCTGTTCCCTGTGAGACCAAGTTATCTCCACCCCAGCTGTCCTCGTACTGGCGAAAGCATTTTATTCAGGGAAGCTGTTTGCTTTGGAGTTGACTTGTTTGTTGGCATAGGTTTTCACTGGTGGGTGCTGTCTAATTGGCATAATTGTTTTTCCGTAATGCTTTTCTTAATCTGTATTTTATTGCTCTCAGCCACCTTGGAAAGGCAGGAGATGATTATGTAACGGGGTGCTTGTTTGTATCTTTGATGGGATGATGATGTTGTTGCCGGCGGTGTTGATGTGGTGACTGGACTTCTAAAAGAAAGTTGAAGGGAAATGCTACCCCACCCCCTCCCTGGGAATGTGTGTCTTTGTTTCCAAGGTTATCTTTTAAATATAGGAAACTTGGATTTTATCCAATGAAAATTCCACTTTATATTACTGTGGGTGAATTCTCTAGGTTTCCTCCTTTCTTTTTTAAGGCTTAAAGAAAAGGGCAGGGGGGAGCTAATATGAGCAACTTCAAAAAGATGTATTTCGAAAGTTTTCTAAAACAAGAAATTAAACCCTGAAAGAAGAAGAAATTGACAGGGGAGAAAGCAAGAGGGGAGTGCAGAGGGAGGCAGAGAGAGTGAGAAAGACTCTTTCTTATATTTTCATTTCCCTTCTCCTAGGTGATTCTTCTCCTTGTTCTAAATTCATTTCAAAGCCAGAGGGAGAAGAACAAGGAAGGAAGGAATGCAAAAGGAGAGAGAGTGAACCTTAAAAAAATCACAATTCACAATTCAGTGAAGCTCCTGTCCCTTGTCTAATTCCTTTGCTGGCCTGTAGCTGATGGTGCTCAGAAATATAGAGCGGCAAGCTCTGACATTTCATTTCTGCAGAGAATTGAAAAAGGGTTTGCTGTAATTCATCGCTTCTTGTAACTCAAACCTTTTCTGACAGGAGTACCTGCACTGTCTTTTAACGGTGGCACCGCCGCGGCTGTAATTGGACATGAAAAACGATGTCGTGTTTGCCGTGAGCTTGGGGAGGGTATGGCCAGAGGTAGGTGGGGAGAGAGCCATGTGTTCTGATGTGCATGTGTGTGCGTGTTCCTCTTTCACTTGAACACGTCAGCTTTAGAAAAGTGACCAAGACAGCAGAGGTACCTGTCCCTCTGTCCCATTTTGTGGTTCCACAAAGCTCACTGGAGAAGCTGATTACAAGATCAAGGCAGAAAAGCAGGAGAAAGGAGGACCTCGGACAGCTCCAAGTAGTCCTCCTCCTGCTCGGATAAGAGGAGGATGTTGTCCCAGCAGGCCGCAAAGGCCGATGGAGGCCTTCAGGAGGCTGACAGCCCCTGTTCTGTGGTCTGAGCCATCCTTCCCAGAGAACCTTGGCTTGCTTGGCTCTCTGGCATGAGCCTTCAGTGCAGCTGGAGCAGGGGGTTTTACTGGGATTCGACCTTTGAGCCAGAGGATCCTTGCAGTGATGCACCCTCCACCCTGCAGAGCCTTGAAAAAGGTGCTGGGCCCATCCTCGAAACACAAAGGAGCTCAGCAAGCCATAGAAGCCAGTTGGCCAGCACCATGGATGCCAGTCATTTGCCACCCGATCTGCCTGATGGCCCTCAGCAGCCATGGCTTGCCACCCAAGTGGGCGGCTCAGGGGTTAACAAACCATCCAGGACCCATGGCCTGTCCGAGGGTTGCTGCAGGGTTTGGGATGTCTGAATCCCTGGGTTCAGACATCATGAAAAGCTGCACCACATACATTGGCTGACATGTGGATGTGCTCAGCAAGCCAGCTTGGGTTCCCAACCACCCTTCTGTCGAGTAGCTGCCCAATTAATGTCCTACCCTTGAGAAAGCGCTATAACTTCATCAGAGGAGGGACACTCTTAATGGGCCTCTCCAGTCCAGCTCACCTGGTCCTGACCAAGCTGTTCTTCACCAGTGTCTTCAGTGGCAATCAGTGAGAGAGGGAAGGTGCATGCTGACTCCAGAGTATGTCAAAATGAATTCAACGGTGCTTCCTGTAATAGAAATGTGAATTGCGATAATACCCCTTCACATGACTAATTCCTGTTTGGTTGGGTCTTCGGGGATTTCAAACTATATGATGCTTTGGTCCTTAATTACAATCCAAATGTGGCTGCTCATGAGAAATGAGAACATGGCTTCCTTCTGCCCATAAGCGGCACACAGGTTTTATGGTGTCAGGTAGTACGTCTGAAGGAAGTGTGGCCAGGATCATAGTATATATCTGTGAAAACAACAGCAGCAACAACATAGGCAAACCATGTTTTGATACAAGGGGAGTATCCAATTTCAGTCTAACTCCTCTTCATCTCAACGGGCCCATTCCAAGCATTCCTAAGCTTCCTAAAATAAAATTGACTACTGCACAACAATTCCTTGTTGGTTTTTTAGAAGACGTTTTTGTTCCACCTTTCTTGCAAGGTAGTATATGAAAAAGTCTTCTCCTCTGATTTTATCTCAAAATAGCCCTGTGAGGTAGGTTAGTCTGACAGACAGCAGGCAGCCCAAGATCACCTGTTACTTGCAGGTGTAAGGGAGGACTTGAACCCATGCCTGCCCTAGGCCTAGCCTAACATTCTACCGCTAAAGCACAGCACGTTCTCCACTGGATACTTGATGAATTGAGTGCTTTGCTCCTTCAACGCGTAGTAAGTCATCCTTTTCCTTCGGGCAAGAATCCAGTGTGGTACTTCTACAACAGCACAAAAGTGGAGGGCAATCTTTGGAAATCAGGCTTCATTCCATAATGTGTACCACCACCCTGATTTTGTATTGATCATTCTTGGAGTGCAGAATTTTGGTACAGAATCTGGAAACCTCACTCTGTCTGTATGTTAAACATAGAAACATAGAAACAGAGCGAGTCAGAAGGGGCCTCCTGGGCCATCTAGTCTGACCTCTGGCACCAGCCGGCTCCGCTCACGACATGCCCACCATGTGCATGTCCAGCCTGTCTTTGAACACCCTCACCGAACACTTTGAACACTCTGTCTGTATGTTAAATAAAACTAAATACGGGAGTGAGCATGTTCTGTGTAGAAGCGGAATAACCAGTGATGACATTTTAGTCAGAATATTCTGTTTCTTGAGGATTTCTGGTGTTTGTCTTGTTCTCATTTAGTTTGTTTTAAATCAAGTTTCTAGCCCTTATAGTTGAAGTATAGTCTTAAACATAGATATTGGGGAGCTCCTCCCACCTCGCCTTGGCTGGCTTCAATACCAACCAAGCTTTTTAAAAAACTCATCCTCACCACTCCTTCATTTTACCCCGGAACATTATTGTGGCAGGGGCAAAACCCTATATTCTGTAGAGCTTCTTGCTTCAAGAGTTCCCAATTAGGCAGAGAGGCTTTTGATCCCTCCAAATCCGAGTTTTCCTGGAGGCAGTTGTTCAAAGCAATCCCTTAGAAAACCACATCTCTGTCGCTTTGCTAAGGGGGCTTCTTTGAAGAGTTCTGCAGTTCAAGTAAGGCTCGTGGGGGGAAGCCTCTGCCCTGTGGGGACACACTTACCCCACAAAGTGAGGAGTGTTGTAGATAACCAGCTTAATTTTTTTTTTTTTTAATCCTGATTAGGGAAGGACACATCCGTTTAATCTGGGTCAGTGTCACTTTTGCATGTTTACCATAGCTCATGCCATTTTCTTTCCTCGTTAGTTTGCAGCTTTTATTTAGGAAATATTCTCAGAACAAGTACTTTAATTGCGCTTCACAATGGATTTAAATGCATACAACTTTCCCAAAGCATATAGTTAATTCTGTACTTTGAGAAGCATTCCACAAGTACAACCTTGGAGACCTTTAAGAGATGCGGATCAGGTCCTTTCTTATTCCACTTCAAAGAGCTGCAGAGGCCCAAACAACACATATGTATTCACAGCCCTTTCCAAAGACAAGATGACATATACCAGGGATAGCTGCAAATTTTAATTCATCTACAGTAGCCAGATCACCTTGAGTAACTCCTGAATGAGGTTCTACACCCCATTACATCCTTTCTCTTCCTGGGACCTCCATCTCACTTGCCTTCTCTTCCTGAGGATACTCTCTCTTAGGGCTCGGGAGCAGGCAGTATTCCATCTGCAGTGAAAAGAAACTTAATTATTTCCCTCTCCGTGTTTCTCCCCATAATTGGTGTCTTTCATGTCAAGATGATCTCAATTTGCACTATGGGCTCTGTGTGTCTCTGCTCTATAAAAGAATTGTCAAGTGCAGAAATCATAGTGTACATTAAATTACAATCAGCCTTTACTTATTAATTTCAACTGATTATTTTCCTTGTTTTTTTCTTCCTTTCACTGTGAAGCGTCCCTTCTCCATCCTTCTCCATCTCCAAACCCTTATCCTTGCAGCCTTTCTTCCCACACAGGAGGGGAGATTGTTCTCCAGGGGTCTCCGTGTCTGTCCGCCGAGCTCTTCTGCCCCAGTGCATTCTCAATGAGGGCAATCCTGTCATTTCCCAGCAACGAGGGACCCCAGGGTGCCCAGCTGGGGTCTGGTGAAGGGGAAAGCTGGGCAAAGCAGATGCAGAAGAGGAAGGCAAAGAGGAGAGGTCCAGTGGTCTGCTCTCCTCGGGGGGGGGGGTCCCTTCTTTGCTCTACTGAGCAGGAGAACCTACCTTACAAACACAGAAACAGGGCGAGTCAGAAGGGGCCTCCCAGGCCATCTAGTCTGACCTCCGGCACCAGCCGGCTCAGCTCATGACATGCCCACCATGTGGGCATCCAGTCTATCCTTGAACACCCGCACTGATGGGGCCTTGGAAGCTTTTCTGGCATTCTGGGAGCATCACATGAGCTGCCTTTGCCCAGTGTACAAAAAGGATTCCTTAGAGGGTGCTGCCGGTCTCCTTATATTTCCATCTTTATTTATTTATTTATTAAAACATTTATAGGCCGCCCCATCGCAACAAAGCCTCGGGGCGGCTAACAACATAATCCCTCAAGCTTCAGAAATGCTGGCTCTCAGACACACACACACACACCATATTGCAAGGTGCCCAGTTGTATCTCCCGTCCTTTCCCCCAAGATGTTTAGTGCAGTGCACGGAACCCTTCCCTCCTGCCCATTTATCCTGCCAAGAACCCTTGGGGCGAATCAACACAAGAGTTGCTCACGGGCACCAAGGAGTCAGCGAGGTCTGCAGCAACCCGGAGATTCGGCCCCAGGTTGCCCTTGCCCTGGTCCATCTGCTCTCTGGATGGGATGACGTCACTGGTCCATCTATTCATTCTGAGGGTGAAAGATCCCCTAGCAAAGGCCCATGTCCTTTCAACTGCCGATGATTATGAAAAGATTGCACCCATGTTCTCACTGTGCAGCACTGTCTCGGTCCCCTCGTCCTGGAGGCAGCCCAAGAGGTCTCGAAAGCAGACGTGTGCTCCAGGAGGTGAGGTCAGGTTGGACATCGGCTTTGTCAGTAACACTAGATCCCTGCCACAGAGAAGTCGCGTAGGTGTTCCTTGGCTGGGTGATGCCCCTCCATGATCCAGGGAGAAAGCTTCGGCTGCACGTCACACAGTGACTAATTGTACTGCAGAGCTGTCAACTGGCTGCCGATGCACTTCAAAAATCGCAGGTCACCCCTTCAGCCTCGTGGCCTCCCGTTGCAGATTCCCCACAATGCGATCATTCTTGGTCTTTGTCAGACACTAAGGTTAGGGTCATCCCTTTCCTTCTGTTCATTATCTTTAGCGGTTGTAGCATTTTGAAAGCATTTCTTAACCACTATCTAGATTTATTCTAATTGCTCTGCAAACATATTTAGCATTTAGAAGCTATCAAAGTGGCGGACAAGTAGGTTAACATGATGGAGGACTGAGCAGCTCTCGCCAGCTTCATGTCTCAAGAGGGAAAACGTGCTTCGTCGTAATGTGACTGTTGTTCTAATCACATTTGCATTAAACACTGGAAGAGCCTTGACTTGCAGCTCAAGATGGCTCCGTCGGCAGCTCCTTGGTTTCAGACGTTCCGGAAAAATGGGGAGTTGCCAGTGGGGGTGCCTTTGACGTGGCAAAGTAGGACTGGTTCGCCCAGGAGTGGATGATCTTCTCCTGAAAGCTCCAGTGTCAAGTTATGGCTGAACCTTCACAGATATAAACACACAGATTAACTTTTCTCTGTCCTCAAGTTAAGGGTGGCAGAGAATTTGCTCAGGTCTCATTTTGGTGTAAACGTACCTACTTCTACATTTTTGGATTGTGGCATTACTGCAACAAAAAGCAGGGTTGTAGGGAAGGGGGTCTATTCCATGTTTTGCTTAGTGATGGGGAGAGATGCTATTCAAGGCACATTTTAATGAATTTAATTTTTATTATTATATTGTTTTATACGGGGGGGGAAGGAAAAAAGACTAATTGCTGGTGGGTTTGTGGAAATGTTATAAAGTGAATTATTATTTACTCAATACCTATGTTAAAACCCTTTTTTGCAATAGCCATGCATTATTAAGTCAAAAGTTGTAGTTATAAAATTGATGGCAGTAATAATAATTATTGACTTTTTGTGTAATTTCCCACACTTAGAGTGATATGTAATTTTTTGCATGAGGTCCCTGGGTATCTTTTTCTTTTTTCATATTACCTTTTTCTTTGTTTGGTTTTTTCTTTTTAGCTATAAAAATAATAAACATATTTTAATGCACAGTTACCAGATTTCATATTTTCACACCAATGTGCAAACTGAAACTGGATTATCTTTTGGAATCCCCACTTCTCCAAATTTAGAATTTGTAGTGAAGGTCTCCAAAATGCATGCAAAAATATTACATTAGAGAAAGCTGCACGCAAAAACATGCACACTGATAAAAAGATGTCATTGGATTAAATAGATTCATGGCAAACCATGTACGAGGATGCATAATTTCAGAGGAATGAGCACAGAAACCTGTGTGCATTTTCTTGTGAACTTGAAAAAACAAAATCGCAGGATGAGCCAGACTTGAGGTCTGACTAGTTCTTAAAGTTCTGGACAAACTGAATTTAAGATTGGAAAACAAAAACTGAGAAAAACAAAAATGAAAAGATGTGTCAACCCTCCGACACAATTCCTGCCAAGGGGTTTGAATTCATGGACTCACCTGCTGCTGATTGTCTGTTGTGCAGCAATCGAGTGTCGATGTACTTGCAGAGAGGCGCACTGGCAACTGGGCCCTGTGCCTCCTTGCACATATGCGCACGCCTCGCTTTGACACAGTAGCTCCACGGGGCTCCAAGTGCTCCTCAAGAAAGGAACTTCTTGAAGACCCAGGTCCCTGCCCGAAATCTGAGATTTTGCCTGGGACAGATCATGAGGTTTCAGATTTCTTTCAAACCCCGAAGGACTGGAACTTTAATTTTCATGGTTATTGAATGTAGCCACAGAGAGAAGAAATACAGGCCAGCCCTGATTATGTGTCTTGCTTTAGCCCCCCCTAAGCAGATAGTTTGTGAAAGCTGCTGCTAATGGTACGCCTTTTCTCTGCTTCTGTTTCCTCCCAGATGAACAGACCGATCCAAGTGAAGCCAGCGGACAGTGAGAGCCGAGGAGGTACTTGCGTTCTTTGTTTGTAGCCCCCAGCCCTGTGTGTAATTGTTGTCTGTGGCTTCTCTCGGGCAACGCACGGATCAATTAGTAACACAATCACTGCCAAAGCAGAGCTCCCTCTGCAGCGACGATGCTCTTTATTAAATCTCCTTCACTTCGCCTTGCTCTTGCTCATATTCAATTATTATTTGATTTTAAAAGGCAGGTAGGTGCCAACGATTGCTCGGGAAACCAATCACGGCCTTGTTAAGAAGGGGTGGGGGATTGCATGCTGACGTCACAAAGTTTTGCAGCTGTGTCTGCTGCAGTGAGTTCCCCCTGTGTGGACCATGACTATAAGCCTGAGCTGCCAGGGTTTCTCAGGATGAGAAGTCCGGGTGGAAGCCCTCTGCCCCCGTGGCTCCAATGGCCTCCTTTTGTTATCTCTGCTCTGGAAGATGACTGCGTTTGCTGCCATGAAGGGGTGCAGAACCTCTCTCAGTCTGAGGACTTCGGAGGAAGCCCTTGGGGGCCTCATTCTGGTGGCCCATGGGACCAAAGCAAAAGTCCCGGTATGTTTTAGCATAACTGTTTACTGCCAGTAACTGAGCCTTAAGAGAGGCATTTGTGATGATTCAGGAGGGAAGAAAAACTGTACAAAAGGGAAAGGGAGCTAGGGAAAGGAGGGTGGCGTTCCACGGAAGCACATGGGATTCTGAGGTTCTGCACCCCTCCCCTAATGCGAGGAAGGTCAACTGAGTGTCCGAAAATCTACGCGTGCTGCTGAACTGGTTTTGGCTTCGGTGCCCTTCGGTCAAGGTGTGCCAAAGGGTTGCACTGTGGTTCCACTTGCGGAGGAAAAGGAGGCAGTTTTGGAACAAGGCTTGCAAATAATCCCTTGTTCACTTTCTGAAGAAAATGACGCCTTGGGACATGAACAAAGCTGCCTGGGAGAGTGGTGCATTTATCGCAAGGTGGCGCCAATATTATTGCTGTGTCTGATCACTCATGAGGCACCGACCCTTGGCAAAATGCATTTCTGGCCCCTGAACCATGCATGGTCTGGAAAGGACAGAGAGAACTCAAGCAGAGTGTCTATGGTGTATCGAGACGGAACTGAAGCAGAATGTCTCTGGTGAGCAGGCAGGCAACTGGAATGAATTTCTGTGGTTTGTGGCCTTGCTGTATTTGCCATGCTGATTAGTCCTAGTTGATGCCTTTGGCCCCGGCTAAGGGGGACACTCCCCACCGCCCCTCTGAGGTTGGATGTGCTGACACTCTTGCCTTGTGGATTGTGTGCTCCTTCTTTAATGCTGTGACTGTTCTCTCCTGTCTTCTGATCACAGCCAGAAACTTGAAAATGGGTGTTGATCCGACCTCAAGGTGAAAGGGAACGGCGAGCACCTGGGAGGTGGGGCAGGAAGGGAGCTTGATCTGCGGAAGCCTATGGAACAGTGAGAAAGAGAGAGGGGTGTGGCGAGAGACAGGAGAGAAGAGGGAGGGATGACCTGCTCTCTGTCAAATGGAATGCACCCAAAATAATAATCAGCCAAGGCAATTTGCTGAGTGCTCCTTGAGGGCGTGTTGCCTATGAACTGGCCGGCTTTACTGAGATTGCTAATAAGCGCATGGGCCGTGCACAGCGTTCCAGAAAGAAGCCCCCATATCTGTGAATCTCCCTGGCATCTCAACCGCCTCGGCATCCGGGAAGGTGCTTGGGAAGGGTGAAAGCACGCGCATCGTTTATCCTTGTCGCACCCTCCCCGGTCGCCACCCTCCTGATATTTTAGCTAATTACCTCCACCCTCACTTGCCCCACTGCTGCCAGCATCTGTTATCACATGAGGCCCAGTTGCCAGGATTGGAATGGAAGCCACGTTTTGTCTTGATTCCCCAAAGAGGAGCTGTTTCAGCTGGCAGAGCTGCTTGGAGGACGCTGTGACTCAAGGGCAGCGATGGAGGCCTGAGCAATGGGGACCGGTGCTGTGCGTGTGTGCGAGGGGCTCACAACAGCCCTTGGCTCCGAGCATGTGCTACAGTTCATGTCAGTCGGGCAAACTTAATGATAGCAAAGAGAGCGATTATCATGAGAGAGGCAGTAAACCTTTATCCTCTGCAATGGGCGAGTGGAGCCATGACTCGCTGCAGCACACGGACGGGTATTTTTCTTAGCCTGAATCTGACGGCACGTGCCACCCTTCCGATCTCCCTTTTCTTTCTGAATGCAGCTGAAATCCAGCACAGGCTGGTACCTGTTAGCAAACTCAGTCCACGTGTGACCGAACCTCTGGGGAACGTCCCACGGTGCTGAACTTCTTCGAGAGCTATGTTTCAGGACCACGGAGAGCACCTTGCTAGCTGACCTGCCACCCACAGCGACTAGATTCAGCACAGCTTCTTATATCCTCACAGAGGTTCAGGGAAACAAATTTTCCTTGCAACTCTACCTGGTTCTCTTCTGTAATGCAAAGTATTTTGAGAGGTCTAGTCATGAATGGGGAATTACAGCCCCTCACCTTTGCAAAATGCCAGCTCCTGAAGGAGATGAAAGCCAGGTTGTTAATATGGACCCAAACCACTGCCTAAAATTTTGGGCACTCTCCCCCACCCCTATTTCTTCCTTTGACTTTCACAGTGTCCCAGCAAAATCATACACTAGCAAAAATCCACCAAAACTGAAAGACACGAGTAGAAACACAGACAGGAAAACAATACGTACCGGGAAAAGCAGGGGAACAAAACAAACAAGCCAACAACAAACATAGAATTAGACAGTCGTGATCAGAGATACATTGTACTGGTCTTGCAAATAATACTACTAATATATAGGTATGCACAGATGCTCACAATATTCAAAGTCCATGTTCCATAGCACTAACAAAGGTGCAGGTAGGTTGACCAAATGTGAGAACAAGAGTTGGGATGATGTGGTCGTTGGTAGTATGTGCTCTCATAGTGTGGTAAGGTCTTCGGGTGTTTCAGGAGATGATTTCTCTTCCATCTCTGTAGTTTGGGTCTCTTAGCCAGCAAGAGGGCTATTATACTCCACTTGTGGTGGCCAGAGGAGAGCTTCCGGATGTGCAAAGCTGACTCAGCCCTTCATTGACTTCTCTGAACAAGAATGACGTATTTAGGACAAAGGCGATGTGCATAACACCTTCTGTCCAGAAGGGGGCCACCACTGGGCACCCTTTAGGGGAGTAGCTATGAGGCAACCCATGCTGGGTGCAGCACTTCAAAACATAGCACCATACTGCTGCTGTTCTCTGACCCCAGTGCAGATTGACTCTGAATGGCAGTGGCAACAATTAGACTACTGCCATGCGCTCTGTCTGGTTCTTCCCTTGAAGACCGTTCAGAAGCTACAGCCCAAGCAGAATATGGCAGTCAGATTCATGACAGGTCCCACAGGTCTCAACACTTAAAACCAGTTCTACACCACCTACACTGGCCACCTGTATGCTTCCAAACCCAGTTTGGGGTGCTGATATTGACCTGTAAAGCCTTAAGTGGCTTGGAACCACAATACTTGATGGAGCTTCTTTCTTGACTGGACACTGTGGTCAACATCTGGACCCTTCCTCTGAAGGAGGCTGGAGGATGGCATCAAGAGGGAGGGCACTCCAAAGAAAGCCCTCCCAATGAGTTCCATGTGGCACCAACCATGCCATCTCATTGGCACCAGGGTATGACAGCCCTTTATGCTGAGACTCTTAAAGATTTACTAGGTTCTCCAAGGGCTTAATGGGATTCCCCAACCCAGATGTTTGAAAAGCTATTCTTCATTGTGGGTTTTTAGCTGTTCTCATCTTCTGGTTGCTTGTTTGTTTAAAATGTCTGTAGTTTTATACAATTTTATGGCATTTGTAGTATTTGATTGTATTGTTCTTTGTGAGCTGCTGTAAAGCACCCAGAGGGCACCTGATATTGGGTGAGATAGAAAGGAAATTAATTAATAAATTTCATGCTGCTGAATGTTGACCACAGGACAAGCCCCTAAAATTCCCCATCCCTGATCTAGGACCAATTCCTAGAGCTAAACTGATGCAGGGAGAAACCTAGAGATAATTCTGCTGAGTTGGAACCTCCATTCACAAAGCCGCTGAACAGTAATGCAGTCATTTCAAACACTGTCTTGAATTTGAAAGTGTGGGCAGCTGCGAAGAGCTGGGATGAGGGTCCTTAATCTCTCATGCCCCACTGTGTGGCCAGAAGTCTCTGGCTTGAAGTTCAAGGCATCCAGGCCATAATGCCTACTTGGAGATGGCCCAAGCCTTTATACCAGGTCATAACATCCTGTAGAGAACAAGTTGCTGATTTTACAGATAGGTCACTGAAAGCCTTGCTAGACCACAGCTGAAGATCTACCTAATGCAAGAGTATCTTGCTTGGTGTCTGTAACAAATGGACCACTGAACTCCCCCTGCTCTCACACACACTAATCCCCTCCTTTTATAAGTTCACTAGGTTGAGCTATCTAAAATAAACTTTTTAGAAAGCTACAAGACAGACACTTTCCCCTCCCTGCTTCCCACTTCTTTCTTTCACTCTTAGTTTTGCTTTATAGATTCTAGAGAGACCATTCTGTTGCTATAGTTATGGTGTGTGTGTGTGTGTACACCTTTAGTGTACATAGCAGTTTACTGAGAAATATAAGCCAGATGACAGTTCTTTGCCCCGAGGAATTTACGAACTAAATTTTGCTGGAGGGAGAAAAGGAATATGCACAAGAAAGACGCACAGATTTCCACTTAAGTTCTAGATGGTTGAGATTGTGTGCGCGAGCGTGTGTGTTTGCGCATGTGTCCAAATTCACAGAGGGATTGCGTCTGATCCTTTTTCTTAATCTGTTTAAATAAAACAACAACTCTGCTCATGTACTTTGCTTTCTTCAAATGTTTCTACAAAATTAGGAGGGAAATAGATGCCTCTGTTGGGGCAGTTGAAAACAAAGAGTGGAGCAGTCCTTGAGTTTTACCGCTTTTAATGTGCTGTGTGTGTATACTTTGGATCATGTCAGTTTCTTGTGTCTAATTTCATGTGACCCTTTTCCTAATTTTGAAAGCTGGTTGTGAGCGATTCAATGTGGACACAGGAATTGTGCTACCCATCTCATGCCTCACTGTTAGGGAGAGAGAAAGGGGTGGTGGGAAGTGGGAAAGAAACTTGGTGTCTCCACCCACTTGGAGCTCTGGCCTTACCCTTGGGAGCTGAAGTCCAAAACCAGTGAGGAGACTCCCTAGGGCCAGGCCTGACAAATATAGCAGGTCACAGGAAGAATCTTGATGGGCAGAAAAATGAATAGAGGATCTCCAAAGAACAAGGACGGTCCATCAGCCAGTGAGGAGCAGTGAGAGAGGGGTTAAGGTGCCCGATTAGCCATAAAGCTTAGGGGCCATCTTGAGCACCTCATTCTCTCACCAACAACTGTCCCAAAGATGGCAATTAGGTTAGAATGGGTCAATTCAATGGGGTGTCATGCAGAGGTGGGTTGAGACCCATTTTCCCTCACAGAGGGGTACAGGACGCACTCCAACAGAGCCAAGCTCATGGAACCAAGGATCAATTTGGATGCCTGGATGCACTTCCTGACAGTTAGGACCCTGAGGGTGTGGAATGGACTTCCACGAGAGGTCGTTGAAGCCCCACCAGTGAGGGTGTTCAAGGATAAGCTGGACATGCACATGGTGGGCATGTTGTGAGCAGAGCCAGGTGGAGCTGGGGGTCAGACTAGTTGGCCCAGGAGGCCCCTTCTGACTTGCTGTGTTTCTATGCTTCTATGAAGCAGAAAAACCCAAGTTTCTTGTAAGCCGTGAGTGTCAAGACAATACAATACTGAGATTCTACAGTCAAGGTCAATAGATGACCAGGAAGGCTTAGCGATTTTAACTAACCAAGTAAATAACAATGTTGAGATGCTGATCAATTTCACAGGCTTGTTGTAAAGATTCCAAGAAAGCTATCCTGAAGCCCTTTGAATATTCAGAACACCAGTAGGCAAATGCTGAGCATTCTAATACTGAAACAACATGGGGAAAAGCCGTTCTTGAACCACAAGGAGCAGTTTCACTGCAGTCCATCACTGCTGCCCCTCCCTTTCTTTTTCTTCCAGGCCAGGCCTTCAGAAACTACAACCCCTTGTTTCCCTGATGTGAATGAGCAGGGAAGTGTGTGAAAGAAAGTCCAAAGGTTATTTGGAGTTCAGACGTTGCCTCTGCATTGCACTGAGGGATCGGTGGCAGGGGAGCAGGGAGGGGGCATATTTTTGGCACGCAAGGCATCCGGAGGCAGCCCACCCCTCCCCGGTGGTGTAGGAATGCCGATGGGACACACCGATGCTAGTTGATTGCTCTTCTTGCCAGGTGAGATGCACTGAAATGGCTTGCTTGGGATTTGCTGCCCGGGGGGAGGTGCAGGGGGTCATTGCTGTGCCCCTTTCTCTAATGAAGATCGTGTAAAGATAAAGATAAGTAAAGATAGTGCTTTTCCTAAAGGAGTTGTTTCTGAGGGCCAATCCTAGTTGGAAGGCTCACATTGGTTCCTTCTATGTCCCAGCTGCATCACCGTCAAAGAATGTAAAACGATGAGAGGGCTGGGTTAACCCTTAAACACCTGGGACAGGGATCCCAGGATGTGTGTGAATTGGCCCTGAGAGTCAGGGGCTACTGGGATCTCCATTTTCACCCTACCCCAACTATGCCCCCAGAATAAGGCTAGATCATAGCATCTAGGGATCCGTAGGGAATCTGGTGAGGGGTGGTGAAAATGAAGTGGATTTTCTTGACTCCATTCCATAGATTTCAGCCTTGCACTGGCACCAGCTCAAGCTGATGTGGGTCAAGTCCACAGATGGGCTCTTCCATTCAGAAAACAGGTAGTTATTTGCATTTTTTTTTTTTTTAAAGTCAGAGGAATTTCCACAAAATTCCTGCAAATTATCAGGCATCGTATCAATCAGTACAAAACTGGAAATGAACCCTCAGGAATGTCAAGATGACTCAGGTGGACTGGCCTTTTCTGTGAAATGCTAACAAGAATACCATCAAAACCTTCAAACAAACTTCCACACAATTCTCAGCCCCAAATTTGCACAAACGGTTGGAGCAATTCTGTGGCATGTGAACTGCAGCCCAGCCCTGACACAGTCTGCTTCCAACCACTGGCAATGCATCAAAAATCCCCATCATGCTCCAACGGAGAGCATGTTCCAGTGTCACGTGCCCCCAATGGCCTCCTGCCAGACCATCAGCTGCTGCCATGTAGGGCTGAAGTCCTGCAGGATAATATTTCTGTGAAAGCCAAGGAGGATTCAGGTCAAGAGGAAGAGCACAACAAATGAGACATGGACATGTGGCAAGGCCAGCATGCCGACCGAGCTCCTGGACCACCGGGCCTCCAGAAGAGGCATCTCGCGGGGGTTAGGCCAGGTTTTGTTGGGTGTGGTCTACCTTAGGTGTGCGCCTAAAGCTGTCATGGCCCTGCCGGAAGACTCTTCTTCATCTGGCAACCTGGAGCCAAAACTCATAAAAAGCTGCCTGTCCTGAGGAGCACTGGACGGTGTCCTTCAGTGTCAAAATGTCCACTGGCCTTTCCCTCAACAAGTGACTTGCCCCCTTCTGTCATGAGGAGAAGGGCAAGTGGCCAGCTAGCCCTCGGCTGGACCAACTGCCCCATTCAGCACTCCCAACCAGAGGAACACACATGCCGCATGAGCCAAGGTATACTTGTGAGCAGAGCTTCAGCTTGTACTGGTGGGTGAGGTTTCAAAGACTGAGGCTTCAAGGCCTTCCACTGCAGGTACAGGCTGCCAAAGAAGCATCTGCGCGCCCGTCAGGGATGGGTGAGAGGTTGTTCTGCTTGTAAGACTGGTAGGCATGGACTGCCTGATGCGCTGGATCTGGGCATGCGCACAACAGGCATTTGCTGAAAACATGTGCAAGCAGTGGAACATGTGCTTGCGTTTGTCTCATTCCTTGTCAGATCTGGGCAAATTTTCTGGGCAGACCATCTTGTGCCAATGAGGGAAATTTCGGGGGGATTTGGGCACATGTGGCGAGACGGCGGCAGATCTCCCGTTCGATTGCTGCTTGGTTTATGTGTGTTTTCTCATTGTGAAGAGTGAGCAGCGATCACACATGTGCATTAGGTGCCAGGTGAGGTGTCGCATGATGCTTGGACATCTGCAGAACCATCTCCCAGCCTTGTATCTCTAGTGGTAGCCCAGCCTTTCTTTGGAGCATCCTTTGGACTGTGTGGGGTACTGACCAAACGACATTTAATGTTTTCCGGAGCTCTGGCCTGCAGAAGAATTGCATTATGTGCAGAGTTTCAAAAGGCACCAAGTCAGAAATTAGGAATCTTGAAGAAGATAGCCCACAGCCCAAACACTGCTGCCAACTAGCCACGTTCTTAGCACCCTCACAGAAAAAAGCAGATCCTGCTTTAATTACTGAACCTTCTCTAAAGTTATGCCCCCCAAACAGACGCACATATTGCTTGTCAGTGGGTTATGATGCGCATTAATAATATATTTATGGATGGACCGCACAGTTAATTTGCAAAAGCATTCCCTGAACTCCACCAGTTAGAATAATGGCATGGAGAGCAGTTCCTTTATGGTGAGGCTGTTGCATCTCTTTCTAACTGGCTTGTTATTACCCAAGGCTGCAATAACCCCCTCCTTGCATTGTAGTTTATAGCACATCAATAGTAAATGTGTTCCCTTTATTGGAAGTGATGTGCATTTTACTATAATATAGCAGAATTTGTGCACTCCATATGGATGCGTTAAGCATCCAATGAATTGGCTCACCTCACAGTTGCAATTGCAAATACTTTATTGAATTTGGGGAAGGGTGGTTTTTATTATTTTTATTTTTACTTGTGAGGGTCAAAATACAGCAGCAATTGCCACATATTTCCTTTTAAAATAGGCAGGGTGGATTAGAAGCAAAAGGAAAGTCTCCTTGTCATAGATACGCAGCGAATATTCTGCATTTGGAGATCTGTGGGGGGACTTGAGTTAGTTCTCCAGATGGTTCTCCCAACACTTGAGATCAGTGAGGGTGACTCTTTTCCAGCCTGGGGACCTTGAGAGCAGTGGTTTGAACTGCAAAGTGGAAATGAGAGAAGCTGGGAAAGCACAGAGATGTTGCTTATACTGTGCATGGGCTGCAGCCATGGCGTGTCAGATCTCAAGCGATCCTCTTCAGAGGACAATACAAGCACAGTTGCCTTGGAGGACCTGCGTGCTTCTTGAGGCCTCAGACGAAAGGGATCGTGGGTGCAGAAGGCACGGAGCCCTGGAATGCCCCCTTAGGGATATGCAATGTCTCCTCACAGATTCAGCGGCCACGCGACCACCTGCTTGGAGAGAACCCAGGTGTCTGAAAGGCATGGCTCATGAGGCAGATCTTCTCTCCAGTGGCTGGATGAGCTTCTGAATGCACAGGCCTAAAAGTCCTGGTTCTAGGCTAAGAAATTGGAGCAGTGGCTGCTCTCCATCTCCCAGTTCCCCTACTCTCTATGCAATCCTGCATGCTCAAGCCATCTTCAGATCTTGCTTTTGGTAGTGACCTTTGCTGGCAGATTCCAGCTGCTGTTTCCACTGGGATTCATGTTTGATTATGACTAGTGTTGATTATGACTAGTTGAGTAAATTCTGCTCAAAAATCTTTCTTTCTTTCTTTCTTTCTTTCTTTCTTTCTTTCTTTCTTTCTT
>JAIXND010000762.1:584078-602478 GCA_023646645.1 Varanus salvator macromaculatus | reverse complement strand
CTTTCTTTCTTTCTTTCTTTCTTTCTTTCTTTCTTTCTTTCTTTCTTCGTGTCAGAAGCATCACAGTTAAAATAAGGCATAATATAAAACATGTTATCTTAGAACTTATTATAAAACAAGACATTTAATATTTAAAATATAAAATTAAAACATGTACCAATTAAACAGATCTAGCCCAGAAACTAGCAACATTAATTGCATTCTGTCGAGCTGCCATAAGGTCCTCAAGCGTGCGCTGATCAGAGCCCACCAGGCAGGTATACAAATGTGCTCTTGTCTGCATATCACCACAATCACAAAGGGCAGAACCCATCAAAAAATCCCACTTGTTCAGAGCATCTCTGGATCTTGTGCTCGTATACAGTCTGTTCAATGATGCCCAGACTTCCCAGCTTTCAGAAGACCCAGGTGCTAATTCTTCCATTGGTCCTATCCAGTCTTGGTACTTGGTAGCTTTCCATAGACCCACCTTACCTTTAAATTCCTCAGAGCCTTCTGTCGACCCAAAAGCGATCAAAAATGAACTGAAGTTATTTTTCCGCCCTTCCCCGGTTGCTTCTGGTACAATCACAGAACAAGATGCCGTACACACCATCTCACCGGGACCATTGATTCAGTCTTTGCCTCACGCTGGATGCATCCATTGATTTCACTGGAGAGGCAAACTCATTTATTTAGGGTGAACAGATGGAAATCACTGAATTAGCATCCACTGATACTACACAACAGCACATCTGTTCACTACACTCTCCAAACAACAACATGTGGATGTGTTTAAATTGACACATGGGACTGGGTTTCTGGTGCCCTAAATGACAAAATATTGGGCAGCTATTCTCTCTTTTCTCACTTAGAGGATTTTCTGCATTAAAAACAAGCACATAAAAAAGGGGGGGCAGAAGAAGGGGTGGAAAAGCACAGGATGGTTGAAGAGCAGGACATCTGGAGTATATGAAGGAGGCAGGACAATGGCACCCTGAAAGCTTTGTCTGAAGAACTCATGTGGGCAGATGTGGGCAGATGGCTAACCAACCCCTGCTTTTTCCTTGAACAGTATAGGACAGTCCCGCTTTGTGTCGGCTTGATATAGAAACATAGAAATATAGAAACAGAGCGAGTCAGAAGGGGGTTCCCGGGCCATCTAGTCTGACCTCCAGCACCAGCCGGCCCCATATAGGTCCCCATTTGGCCTGCTGAAAGCAACAGCAACATACTATGTGTCAAGGAGGTCAGCTGGACCGAACTTCATGAAATCCTGAGCAACTTGGATTGCTCGGTAGAATAAACTTCGTCTTCCTCCCTTCCCTTCCCTTCCCTTCCCTTCCCTTCCCTCCCCCTCCAGTTGCTGCTCCTCTTCCTTCCCTTTCCCTTTCCCTTTCCCTTTCCCTTTCCCTTTCCCTTTTTCTCTTCCTCTTCCTCTTCTTTCTTTCTTTCTTTCTTTCTTTCTTTCTTTCTTTCTTTCTTTCCTTTATCCTTTTTGGGAAGGGTCCAGTAAGCATGCGTGGCCCCACAATCCCTTCATGGATGCAGTTTCTGAGTACCCAAATATGGCCACCATCTCTTGAAATGCCGTGCATTTTCTAGCCAATGCAGTTGTTACAGTCTATTGTGCCGGTATATTATTCATATTGCTCTGTCTTCAGTACACTACTTTGCACACCATCTATTTATGGAAAACCTGGCACATAAATCAGTTCAGTCAGGTTAATCTTCCAGAGGTGGCAAATCAGAGGAAAGCAGGTTTAATCATCCAGGCAGGCAGTCCAAGCAAGACCCTGCGAGGCACTGGAGTGGGACAGCCTGTCTGTGAAGAGGCTGCGGAGGCAGCCCAAAGCCCAAAGCCAGATAACGCAAAGCAACCCCTGTCTAGACAGTCAGACTCCACGGCTCGTCCTAGTCGATCAGGGATCCTGTGGTGAAAGGGGTAACCTTACTGTGCAATGTTCGTAAGTGGCAAGAGGGATGTTGGGGGATTCCATTTGGAATCTGTTAGGTTCCTCATCTAAGCTCTCAAGACTCATCCCAAGTCCGTCCCATGCCCAGCTGTCTCCTGGGCATCTGGAAGGAAGCAAGTTCTTGTGCAGTTCTTGTGCCCATGTGACTTGCAGCATTGCCTAGTTTGCACAAAGAATTCGGGACTTTATGTACTTCGTGCAAAGAAGCTGCTAGTGTTCCCAAGTCTTTGCAGGCCTGTCCTCAGCCCAGCTTGCTTTGCAGCCCGGGCTAAGTGTAGAAAAGTAATCTGGTGAGCTCAGGAGAGCCAGGCTCAGGTCTGATCTTTGCATCTCCAGGTGACAACGTCACCAAAGGAAAACAAAAACGGCCGAGAGGTTCAGAGATGCCATGGGTGACCATATACCCAGGTGTTGCTCCCCACCACCCCCAAAAAAGGAGCCAAGGCAGGGGCCAGCGGACAGGCTGGGCTCAGCTCCGCTAACTCAGCCCTGTTCGAAAACACACCGAAAATGCACCTTCTAGCTTCCATTTTAGAGTTTCCCTCACTGTGTTGACAGAGCACTGCAGCCCTTCGTGGCAAAAGAGAGATTGTATTAGAGCATCAAACAGGTGTTAGCCCTAATCCTGACCTCCACATGTTACCCTATGTAACAGGAATCTGTCCTAGCCATCCTGTCAGTTAAACTATCTCTTAAATGCAGCCAGAGCGCTACGCAGCAAAGCACGCACAACTGTCTGGTCACAAAGGGATCAACATCAGCTCAGCCCAACTCAAATCCCACGAACAAACACCAGGTTGGAGATATTTAAAGCTCCTTTCAAGCCACTGACTTATTATTTTCTCTGTCTCTCTTTACACAAAGCAGTTGCTCCCTTCCTAAAGCCCCAAATGCCAACCAACCATTCAGACAAAGAGAGAGAGTAGAGGTAATAACCATTCCCACAGTAACACTGTCTACCTTTGGAGAAAATTGTGAAGCCATGGAATTACCCTTGGCCAGCAAACTATTTGCTTCTGAAGAGACAATTTTCCTTCCTTTAGAAAAGGGGCTGCTATCAATATAGGCGCAGCTGTGTCCCTGTAGGACGTGGGAGACTTGACTGCCCGCTCCCTAAGACTGAGAAAAGGGACTGTTTCTTCCCTCGGTGCATGTGGATAGAATTTGCCACTGCACGGCGCTGGGGTGAAGGACAGAGGTTCTCAGAGCACGGGAGAAGGACTTTCAGCAAGTTCACAGAGGGAAACTTCTCTCCCATGGCAATTAGCAATGGCCTGTGCTGGATCCTCCATGTACAGAAGGAATTTAGTTCTGAATAGCACATCCTTGAGACAAAGAACACAGGAAAGTCATTGCTTTCAAGGCTGTGAAAGTGCGCTTCCGTCTGGCATGCAACTGCTGGAGGTACATTTTCAACATTTTGTGTGGGTTTTCTCCATCAATTCGGAGTTCAAGTTGATTCACTTCAAAATGCAAACCGGGGCAAATCTGAGACCAGCCCTGGATTCATCAAGGCGAGAGTGTGTTGCTCTGGCATTTGGGGGTGCTCAGAAAAGACACGTCCTGTCTCAGCATTGCCGTCTTCTTTCCAGCGCTTCAAATGAGCCACCTACCAAAGCTGTGCCGTCCTTCTGGTTTTCGTTTATCCTTTTTCCCCAAACTGACATGACTTGGTGGCATGACAATGTTTCTGTAGTGTGAGCCAGTGTGGAATGATGAGTAAGGTGCTCGATAGTAACTGGTTTCCAGTCCTCACTCCGCCATGGAGCCAACTGGGTGATTTTGGGCCAGTCACAGACTCTCTGCCTAAGCTACCTCACAGGGTTGTTGTTGTGGGGATAAGATGGAGAGGAGGAGGTGAACCTTATACACCACTTTGCACTCATCGCAAGAGGAAAAGGGCAGGATACAAATGTAATATTATGATGATGATGATCCCAGTGTTGCCACGCATAAGCTTTCACATTTTTCCAGTAAAATTCCTTTCCCCTTGGTTCCTAGCTTGTTTATTTATAAAATCTATTTAAAATACTTTGGGCTAAGCTCTCTCAAGATAGCTTGTAGGAGGAGAACAGGATCAAAATCCAATCCAATTAAAATAGCACTTAAAACCTTTCAAATTTGAACACTAAGTTCTGCAATTTGAACACTAAGAAGTACAATTTTTTTAAAAAAGTGTAAAAGCACCAGCAATATAAACTATTCAGCTCAGCACAGGACCTTCATCACAAACATGTGGGTTACCATATAAGTGGGTTAACAAGACCTGTTTAAAAGCCAGCACTAAGGGGGCTGACCACAGGCATAGAGAGAGTTTTCCAAACATGGAGCCACCCTCAAAAAGACTCTGTCCCTAGTGCCTGCCAATCCAATCGATCTGAAAGGCAGACACACAAGCTGGGCCTCTGGAGCCGCTTCAAGTCCCAGGGTGGCATGAAGCTAACATCTACCAAGTTGAAACACTGGTTGATCAAGGATATTACCCACATCTGGAACCAGCAGTGCTCCTGCAGGGTTTGGCAGGGCTTCTCCATTCCTACATCTGAGTTATTTGATCTAGAGGCGTTCGGGATTAGAGGTACACAAATCAGCCCCTTTCTGGTTCATGTCATCTTCAGATGCCCTTGCTCTTTGGCTAGTCCTGTTCTGTTCCCATTTTAATCTGAATTTTTAAAACAACAACATCTCAAAGTACACATTAAAGCATGCATTCAAATCCCTAGCTAATCCCAAAATATGTCCATGTGTATTTTTCTTCAAAATACATATTTTATGTCATCTCATTTATTTAATATGATGCTTAGGCCACATTTAATGTTAAATCCCTCCGATTATTTTTCAAGGCAAATGCTGATTCGTTTAACTGCTGAGAATTGTATCGCAACCTTCATAGATGATCCGAACGGTGCAGACGGCTCGATCCAATTTGCATGGTAGCAAGAGAGCTGCAGATCGGGACATCCCAAGCATGAATTTGTGACAATTGCAGTTTTCCAGTTTCCTTGCATGAACTCTGTTTTTTCTAAGAAGTCTCTAGGAGTGTTTAAAACAACCCAGTGGTTATAAGGCAAGTTGAATGGAGCTTAGCAATGATTAATCGCCGATGGATGGCTGAATCAATCAGTTTCAGTTTATCCCATTATTATTATTATGATTATGATGATGATGATGATTATTGAAATCTCAGGTTCTTTCTGTTCCATTTATGAAGAAATTTGCAAATTCTGGTAAATACTTATCAAAACCAAACTGCAGCAAAATCCTCAGCCTTAGGCACTAGCCAAATTCAGTAGTGGCGACGGCTCCTCGGGAGGACCTGGCTGCCATCCAGCATTTCGAGAGGAGAGCTTCTCTGGAAAACAAGTGGCAACAGCAACTTCAGCAGCAAAATGCAAGGATGTCCAAGGAATCAAACTCAGATTTTGAAAAGATGGTGGGTTTGACATCTGTACACGTTTGGGTCTTCTTGTCCCTTGTCCATGTCTTCTCCATGCAGAAGAATGTGAATGGCAACAAGTACTTCTTGGAACTAAATTGGAATGAAATTCTCGCTCATCCACATCTGAGACCCACAAAAACCATGAATGCATTTTGTGTTCATTATGCAGCTCTCCTAATGCATATGATACAGTCACCCAGATGTATCTTTCTGGAACTAATTCGTGGATAGAACCCTAATCCACCAGATCACAGCATAACAAAGAAACAAAGAAACTGAGCGAGTCAGAAGGGTCTCCTGCCCCGTCTAGTCTGACCCCCGGCTCCAGCCGGCTCCGCTCACGACATGCCCACCATGTGCATGTCCAGCCTATCTTTGAACACCCTCACCGATGGGGCCTCGACGGCCTCTTGTGGAAGCCCATTCTATGCCCTCGGGGTCCTGACTGTCAGGAAATGCTTCCTGGCATCCAGATGAAACCTTGGCTCCCTGAGCTTTGCTCCACCGGAGTGCGTCCTGCCTTCCTCTGCAGGGGAGAACAGGCCTCTCCCCATCTGCATGTGACACCCCCTCACATACCTGTATGTTGCCAACATATCCCCTCTGAGTCTCCTCTTCTCCAGGCTGAAGAGACCCAGTTCCCTCAGTCTCGCCTCATACCCCATCCCCTGCAAACCCACCACCAACCTTATGGCCCTACGCGGCACTGACTCTAGCTTGATCAATACTGTGAGTATTGTAATGTACAATACTGTGAGTTCTGGGTGCCAGGCAGGGCTGCTTGAGCCCTCATCTTGCCCAAAAGAGTTTTGCTTTTCCTGGCATTCTTGGGGTGTTTCTTTCCCGCAGGAAGCTCCGGGAGCGCTGCAAAGGGGTGCTTTAGGTGGAATTTGGCAACCGCGGCCTTTACGGTTAGAAACGCAAGCATGGGGCCTAATCCTTCCTTCTGAAATCCCTCCACTTGTCAGGCTGGCAGTAAAATCCCAAAGCATTAGCCTAGCATAACAGTGGGGGTAGGTACACCAGCTGTGTGTGGTTTAATATACTGCAGGCGGCCGATGGGTGAAACTTCCTGTCAGCGCTCTTTGATGTAGAGCTGATATACCTTGGCTACAAACCTCCGGGAATCAATGGAATTAGAAAAAAAAATCCTTTTCTTTCAAGGACAGCAACGAGTGACAACCGGAGCCCGCCTACCAATTGGCATCCGTGCTACTCCTGCCGGTATTTCAGAGAGTGGCTACTTGAAAGCAAGGTCAGGGAAGCGTTACTGCTTTTCATGAATATCAGAAAATGCATCTCTCCCTCTCTCTCTCTCTCTCTTTCTTTTGATCACATTTTCCTTTTTCTTTTTAAAAGATGTATGACTGCCGCTTGGAATTTCAATACCATTGGCTCTGAATGAGCGTTAGTTTTATTCCTCTCTTCAAAGAGAACCTTGATAGCCTTAATACATGAATAGATATTTATATACACCTAGGTAGTAGATCCTATTCATAAAACACCTGGCGTAGTTTAAGGGAATTTTTTTTCAAGAGGTATGCAGTAACTTCAGTCCTTCTTTGCTAATTTATCTCCTAAGGTTAGTCACTTCTGTGAAAGCTGCAGCATCTCCCCTTCTCTTCTGGACTGACTGAGAAATGCTCCATTGGATACGGATCCAGTGACTCCACGGACATTGGGCGGAGAGCGAAATATGGGTCTGTTCAGACTGCCATTCGAAAGGTGAATTGACGTTCACAATAACTCTCTCATGGGGATCATGGACACTGAGTGGTAAGAAGGTCCCATGGATTCAGACAGGGCCTGCTTTGAAGCGTGTGTGCTCAGCATTTCAGTCTCCGTGAAAGGATGAGGGCTGGTGGTACATAAGGATGAAGAGCAATCTACAACAAGCTCAAGCAACTGTGGATTTCTTCGACTCCTACCCACAGATTCCACAGTGGACCAGTCTTTCCCAAGCCCCATGGATTGCATGGACTCATTAAAAAAACTTACCCGATCTTATGCAAATTTCCTCCTAGAAAAGGAGGGCAAAAGAAAGAAAAAAAAGCCTAACTTGTGGCAATGTACATTTTGGGAGGATCTGCGTGGTTCAGGGAGGGGAGCTCTGTGCATTTTCAGAAATGTGGGTGTGCACAACGCACCTTTGTGCCAGTGAGTATTCTGCAGTTGGCAGAACCCGATTCCGTGGGCGAGGGCTGGACGGCATGAACGGTGCCTGGAGAGCCGCACCCTCCAGGCAGAACGTCCTCAAGGGGCCACCCGAGTCTGTCAGTCTGCTGGCAAGTCCTCCCTGGTTTTTGGAGACCCTAGGAATGAAAGTCCGCCAAAGCCCTGCCTGGCCCTTGGCCCCTCATGGCTGCAGCTTCAGCCACGGATTCGGGCCATCCGCCTCTGGCCTCGCCGCCTTCTTCCTCTGCCCTCGACTTTCCTGGCATGGCCGCCTTCTCCAGAGAGCCTTGCCTTCTCGTCATGTGCTCAAAGCGTCCATTTCCAGGCTTGTTGCTCTTGCTTGCAGAGCTCGCGTTAATCTGGGACCCGCTTGTTCCTCGTTCTGCTGGTCCAAGGCCTCTGCAAACTTCTCCGGCACCATGTTTCAAATGAATCAGTTCCCTTCCTGTTCTCTCAATATGAGACCACTGCAAATTGCAACTTGTCCGGGAGAACACATTGAAGAGTTGCTTCTTCATGCCTCCCTCTTCCAGAGTCCCGTCACTTAGACTTGCTGTCATGCTCCTCCTTGTTCAAAGAACTGCATCTGTCATAAGACTTCCTTTCACCTTCAAATCTTTCCTTGGGAACCTCTTCTGCCACCAGTTCCTCCTTAAAGCTCACCACTCTGAGCACTCCCATTGCCCCTCCTTTCTCCCAGGATCCTCTATGGCTCTGGGAGTCTGATATCAGGGTTCTAGCAAAACAACGGATGGCTCAATGAATCCATTTTGATTTTCCACAGTTCCTCCTGTGTCTTGCTCCTAGGTTTGAGCAGCATCTCTTCTCAGCATCAGCAGATTTCGTTGGCTTGGTGCACCGTATCGTCTTCCTAGCACTGGATGAGTCCCTCTCTGTCTGCAGCCACACTTTATCTCCAACCTGAGCTGGGTTCTCCATGGAGCCATTTCTCCGGGAGGTAGACCTTTGAGGCCAAGGCTTTCTCATTCTAGTTGCCTCCATGGAGGCTCCATAGATGGTGTCCTGTGGGCCCAATCCAGCCCATGGCCAGAGGGTCCACATCCCTGAATGGGGACAGTCAAATGACGGTTCTGCCTTTAGAAAGAAGGTTGGGCTAAGTAAACTTCAGCCTTTTGGGAGTCAAGATTTGATATCTGCAATGATTCACGGGTACAATCCTGTTTATAGATCTTTACGCCCAGGAACTCTGAAGCTTATGGACATCCAATGCAAAATAGGACAAGTATCAGGGGTGATCGTCAGCTCCCCATCCTCCCGGCCTGCTTTTTCCACCCACCTCGCTGGAGTATCTTGGAAGGGGAGGGAAGGAAGCTGGAATGGCCACATGTTGCTTCATATCCTAGGCTTTCCCATCCTTTCCTCCCCACCCGCTAAAAAGCTCCACTTCCCCCTCTCTGAGGATGATCTCCCACCCTCAACGAGCAGCTGTTTTCTTGGGCTGGAGCTCCAATTCCCAGCCCCAAGGCCAGAGGACAGCATCTGACCTCAGAGTTGGGAATACGAAAAATCCTATGGCCCTCGCAGACCCTGGTCAGGGGCCATAGGATTGCTCACTAAGGCTAAGCTGTGACACCAGTAATGTCCTTTGTGTCGTGAAGCAGAAGAGTCCCATAGAACATGCTTGAGATACTATGGGCATTGATAGATTCAGGTCCATGGAAGTGCTTCACTGGAGAAACAAGAACCTGCCGCTTTGCAAAGCAGAGCAGCAGGACACCCTTGTCAGGAAAAATCCATTGAACTTGTCTGCAGAATTCCAGGCTATTGCATGGTCTGGGATCTACACACTCTCAAGTCTGAGAACTATGGGAAGGATGCGTCAGTGGGGCTGCTGTCCAAAGGACCTTCCTCCAAGGAGATACCTGCCCATTACGATAATTTGTTATTTCATTCATGACAACCGTTGAAGTCTGGTGAGGTTTTTCTAATCATTTCTGTCAGCTTTTTAAAACATAGATTTCAGCATCTGCTCACTGTGGGGAATATTTAAGTGCGTTGGGCTCTTAACTAAAAACATATATAATTTCAGGCAGGCATTTGTTCCAAGGGGACCAAGGGCTCCCAGGAATAGAAGCAACTCTTCTTAATTTTACCCCATTTGATTACTGTAATTCTGCAGGATTTAAGGATGACCTCTCTCGGGGCACTGGAAGGGGTGGCAGCCATTAACCAACTAAAACATTTTTTTTTCCTAATGGGCATTCTGGGAATAGAGAGAGAGAGGATGGTGTGTTGGGAGATTGCTGAAGTGTGAGTGCAAGCAGAATAGGAACCAGAGATAGCTGGAGAGATGAGGTAGAAGAGTCTGCCTGAAGGTATCACCCGTTGCAGCTTCTGAACCATGAAATCCTTCCAAGATGGATGGAATGGTGGCACAGTAAGCCAATGCACATGGGAGCGGAGGACTGAGGGAGGAGCCTGAATGCAGGGAGCTATAGGACCAGCAAATGGGATTCCGAGGGTGTCGTGGCATTCATAGAATCATAGAATAGCAGAGTTGGAAGAGACCATGAAGGCCATCAGGTCCAGCCCCCTGCTGTTGCAGGACACCACGTTACACCATCCCACTCAGATGGCTTCCCAGTTTCTCCTTTAATGTCTCCAGTGTGGGAGAGCCAGCCACCTCTCCAGGCAGCTGGTTCCACTGTCCTATTGCCCTGGCAGTGAGGAAGCTTTTCCTGATGCCCAGCCTGAATCTGGGTTGTTGCAGCTTGACTTGATTATCCCGTGTCCTGCACTTGAGTATCAGCTGAGATACCGTTAAATGAAACTACGTGGAATGCAATATAACAACCAATAACAAATGCATTTTTAAGCTACAAACCAAAGAAGTGAGACTGTAAATCAATGAAAACCTGAGCAAAAGTGCAAAAGGTATCCAAAGTTCACCACTGTTTCCATCTCTTGGACCTTCCATGGGAAAGCGTTCCAGAAGATGGGTGGCACTTCTGGGCATGCCGTTCCATGATGACAAACTGCGAGTCATGGGAAGACCCATAAGACCTCCTTGGAGGCCCTCACAGGCCAATTCGTTGCACATAAGGGAGGTCAGACAGTTAGGTATCCTCACTCAAAGTTCTTTAGAACTTGCTTTGAATGAGCAATGAAACGTTGAAGGAGGCTTGCTAGCAAGTAGAGCCTGTGTGGTGCAGTGGTTAAGAGCATGGGACTGGGACTCAGGCGATCCGGGTTCAAGTCCCTGCTCGGCCATGGAGCCAACTGGGTGACTTTGGGCCAATCACAGACTCTCAGCCCAACCTGCCTCACAGGGTTGTTGTTGTGGGGATAAGATGGAGGAGGAGAATGGTGTAAGCTGCCTTGAGCCCTTTGTAGGAAAAAGGCAGGATATAAATCGCAATATAAATAAAATAAATAAATAAAATAAGTAGGCAGCCTGTGCAGTTCCTTTGTCTGGAATGGGTGTATAGCTAAGTGATCCTCCACTGGCCACCTCTGTGGCTTCATTCTACACTAGCTCCAGTTTCTAAAACTAGTTCGAGGGCAGCCCCACATAGACCACATTGCAACAGCATGATCCGGAAGTAAGTTACCTCTGCATGGATCATTGTGGCCAGGCTACCTCCAGCCAGGAACAGTCATAAGGGGCACAACAGAGTGGATAAGGAGCACTTGGGGTCTCTGGAAACACTCAGGTGACAAGGATGGATCCTTCAGAGGCAATGCAACTCCATCCAGAGCAGGCAAACAGCCCAATTCCTGGACCTGTTAGCTGCCCACCCAAGGGGGAGACTTGGGCGTTTGTGAAGACCTCCTGAATGACATGATGAGCACTAGATTCACTTTGTGCCCTGAGGGACCTGGCTAGAATGAACTCTCTGTCCCTGTCTGTCTGTCTGTCTCTCTCTCTCTCTCGATCTCTCCCCACTCCCTTTCTCTGGTCTCCCTGAAAGTTAAAGATGTCCAGAAAACAAAGGCTAAAGGGAATAAGTTAGAAAAAACTGGCTCTGCTGGAGTTGAGTTTTGTGGCTTCTACTTGGATAAAAGGAGGTAAGAAGCTAAATGCTGATACCAGTATTGTAAGTCTTTTTGAAACTCTAAGCAAGGGGGCTGGGAGAGATTGGGGGGGCGGGGTGAGGCCCCCACTAAGTGTTCTCCAGCTATGTTTACAGCTCCCCCTTGGGTTCTGGCTTGAACTGCAGGGAGATCCCCCAAACTCTTAAGGACTTGCAGAATCAAAGCTGGATTCTATCTATTTCCAGAGCTAGGCCCCCTCTTAACCAGAACTTACTGATGGACAGGATGGGCCAGAAGGAACAGCCAGTGACTTGCTAGGTGATGGAGCCATGCTAGAACCAAGACAACTGCCCATCTGCATCTTCTCTACAGCTCTGAGTAACACAGTATGAGAAGTTTACAGTCAGCCTACTGTGAAATCCCAACACTGTTGCAAGACTAGAAACATCAGCTAGATATAAGCTCTGTCCTCGCACTGATCCATGATGATGTGCAAGACACTGGAGAAGGATCCTGGCACCAATTCCTGCCCTAAGAACTTAAGAAGAGCTGTGATGAATCAGACCAAAGGTCCACCCAGCATTCTATTAATACTGCAGCTGATTAGCTCTCTGTGGGAAACTCACCAATAGGTCGTGGGCACGATAGCCTCCTGCCCAAGTGCTCTAGGAACCCTCATGCAGATGCCTCTGATGCTGAAGGTAGCAAAGAGCCATCATGACCGACTGCCATCTCTCCATCTTCACCTCTGTGGATTCGGCTGATCCCCTTTTGAAGCCACTGGAATTGCTCTCGGGTTTCCATCTTACCTTGTCTCCTTGGGTCAGAGCTTACTCATCTTCACTGGGGAGGAAAGCTCACGGGTTCCTGATGAAGATCGTGGCAAAGGGATGCCATAGCCTCTTCATCCATCCAGTGTGGACTTGCTAAGGAGCCCACCCTGATGTTGGAGTGACCCACTTTGCGTGTGGCCGGGGGACATCAAGTTGGGAGCCACCAGGTTGGATCCCTCACCAGCTCCTTGCACAGGATCCCTAAATCAGAAGAATCTGACTGGAAGGCATTGCTGCAAAGGCAGATCTGAACATGCAGAGGAGGAACTGGGCCCACTGGTCCTGCCTCCTGCATGCTTCGGACTGTGTGGGGAGGGGGACTTCTCACCTATGCCCAAATTAATGCAAATCCTCTAGCTATGAGTCCATAGCAGTGGCAATGCCACATGGAAGCCCCTGTGAAGTGGTGCCCCAAATGCTTCCCTGCAGCAGGTTCATTTCTTCCTGAAAGGAGCATCTAGGCAGGACTATGGCCTCCCTTGCTCTCCATCTTTTATCACATCTGGAGGGTTCTGCAGCCCACAGCACCATCTAGTGGATGAACACTCCACAGCAAAGAAGAAAAGAATCTGGTTGTCTCCCCAACTGCACGACACCAGGGCATAGCCCAGTGCGATCTTCATCAAGGGGGGACTGAAGGCTGCGGTTTCTGGTACGTGCATAAGGCAGCAATCAGCTCCATTGCAAGATAAGCAAATTTCCCCTGGCAAGTGGACCCTTGGCTGCCCCCCTCTGCTCCACCCCCATGGATGGTGCTCTGCCAGGGTTTCCATCCCAGTCATTCTAAATACAGAGGGTGCCGAAAATATGTACACATTTCAAGAAAGGGAAAAACGGTTTTAAAATTGTAACGTACACTGATAACAAAAGATGAATACAAGTCAGGTTTGACTTCTGCAATCACAAGAGGTGCTCAGAGTGATTCCCATCAGCGTCCAGACTCTCCTGGTTCAGGTGAACTGGTTGGGGTGCGAGGCCTCCTGGATCTTCTCTTGTACGCGTCACACAGTGCCCTGCCTCTCAAACTTACCACAAATGCATGTCACTGTTTTGTATGTTGGAGGTTCTGTCACATACTCACACCTCCATTGCTGTTGTACTTCCACAACGTTCTTGAATTTCAAATACCACTTCAAAACGGCCTTGTGCTCATGCAATGGCAGTTCTGCCCTCTTCTTCAGCTGAACTGCGTGTCACGTGGTGGCATCGAATTCATTTGATTAATGCCATCTTTTGCGCAAACGTCATACCGCATCTTGCTACCGTAATTCAATTCAACTTCAAAAAGTAATGTGTAGATAACAACTCTTAAAATGTGTATAGTTTTTTGGCAGCCCCAGTATTAGTGTAGCACCAAGCAAAGGGGGAAAACGTCCCTGTCCCAAGGAGCTTACAACATTAGAGGGTGGGACATCAGTAGGAAAGGCAGCGAGGCTAACAAGGAATGGCCGGCAGAAGCCGTTCTTGAACGCTTTCGCTTGGTTTTGGTTGGGGTGAAGGCAGTACAGAGCAGTGGGCAGGTCATAGGATGAGACTAAGTGCCACGTCAGAGTTTTGGCAGGAGTTTCTTCCAACCGTTAGCGCCCATCTGGGAGAATGGAGGGCTGGGAACCGTGGCTGTTTTCTGCGAAAAAATTGAAGAAGGTTACCTCACAGGGGCAGATAACCCGGCACCCTCCAAAGTTTGGGAACCCCACTTCTGCAATGCTTGATCACTGGCCACATGTGCTGAGGCTTGTGGGAGTTGTAGTCCAAAAGATCCGGGAGATGCTTCCACTAGTAGCAGGGCTTAGCACAAAACAGGTCTCCCGTCCTAACACCGGTAGATTGCACGGGGCGTCTCATGGCACAGTAAGAAACACTGCAAAAGGCTGTGCCCCCTTTGAACAGATTTTGCTTATTCTGACCTGTGCCCCATAGCATTTTTCAAGCCCACCACCCACCCTGCAGGAGGCAAAGGAATGGTTGTGAGAAGAGGAGCCCTGAGTACATGCAAAGTACATTTTTCTCATCCTTACCAGACTCGATCGCAAGGCATGTCATGTTTCAAGGCAAGGCGTGTTCCAGCCCTGCCAGAATGCAAAGGCAGTGGGGACTTTGACTCAAATGGCATGCTGGGAAAATCTCTTGTGATTCCACCCGAGAGCAGTCTGATGTCAGACGGGTGCAGCCCACTGTCGGCGAGGCAAGTCTGGATAACATTCCGATAGTTCAGTCTGGGTGGAGAAGTTGCTCTCTTGAGATACTGAAGGAGCAATAAAGTCCTATCAAGCTTTCCAGACAATTATTACTATTATTTTATTGAAACGATTGTGGCAACCTAGTAATTAAACTACTAACTATGAGTCTTTCCCAAAAGGAGGAGAAGGGGAGAGGCAGAAGATGCTCAGAGAGTCGAAGGCCCTGCTGGGAGGGGGACCGTTGCCTTGGATGAGAAAAGGGGGGTGGTCACGCTAGGGCTGGCGAAATGGTACATCCTCCCTGTATTGTTTTGTCTGTGATCCCAAAAGCGGGAGATCTTTGGGGATGGAACAAGCAGGCCCCAACCAGGACGGGAAAGAGACAGGGCTGGGTGAAGGTGCTGCCACCCCCAGGAGAAAGAAGGCAAAGCCAAGAGGCTTGTTCATGGAGGCCTTCACAGAAGGAGTGGGACATTCCGAGACAGGGCTTCCCAGGTACCAAGAAGCAAAAGAAGGCAGTTGCCCTTGGCTTAGCTGCAACACTGCAAGTGGCTGGCTTTTCCTTGGAATGTTTTTACGTTACGACTGCCTCTTCCCAAGGAGTTGAGTGCCAAGAATGGGCAAAATGACATGCTTTGTGCATGGGTCCCTAACCTTATTGGGTCCTGTTGCATCAGACCCTTCGTCCATCCCGACCCATCTCCCTGCAGTGATTCTCCAGGGCTTTCCAGCACTCCAGGGGGAAGCCAGGGGCTAAGCCTCAGAAAATGTCCCAGTCCCTGTCCATGATAATAAGGGAAGGACAGGGTGTACATGCAGCCCACCCTGTTCCAGATGACCAAGCACCTGCCCAAGTAAGACCTTTTGAAGGAAAGGTAGGTCCTCAAAATGGCAGAGGATTCCTGTATCGTTCCAATTTTAGCATAGGTGCTGCTGAAGCAAGCACAAAATGGCAGAGGATTCCCATGTCCTTGGAAACTTCATCCTTTCCTGATATAGAGTACAAGAGTTTATACCCATGGTGCCGATCCGAAGCTCACAGTTGCTAGTCTTTGGTATCAGGCATCACTCTGCTCTTTTCAAAACACAGAAACCCAGCCCTTCCAGATTTGGGGGCCTTCTTGTTCATTCTGCTGAGACCCCAGACCTCTGCCCCAAAGTCCTACCCTTACAGGAGCACTGCTTAAAAACCAGGTGATGTGCATTTGAGACAGGCTTCTGGTGTCACGGGTGAAAAACTGGCTTCTATCTGCTCATGCAGCCTCTGGTAAGACAGTTTACCAGAGGCTTCTCCCTGCAAAATGAACAAACAAACAACATTTCTTGTTGTTCTGCAGTCTGGTTTGACATCGTCCCGGGGATACCTTGTTCGCTGCTCTGGATGCAACATCCCAGGCAAGCTGAATTGTGGGTTTGACTGCCACAAAGCCCCTTGTAACAGCTCAGGATGCAACCATTCCTGAGCATCAGGGAAGCTCTGATCCTAAGCAGGGTGGTGCTCAAATACAACACAAGGATGCCCAGAAATGCAAGGAACCCTTCCCTGCAGTGAGACCAGCGCAGGTTCAGAGTGTCTCCACCCCACTTATGCATACTAGACACAATTCTGGCTTGTAATCCATCCCTGCCTCTCTCCCATCCCCTGTCTCTGTTTCCCATGGAAACCAATCCATCTTGGGGAGTGGAGAACAGAGGTGCCAATTTTCATTCAGCAAGATTCATTCCTGGGAAGGGAAGGGAAGGGAAGGGAAGGGAAGGGAAGGGAAGGGCTCAGCAGAAATATAGGAGAGGCCCAACTGATTTGGAGTTCTTGCCCAATTCTAGGCCTAAATTACTTGGGCAACAGGTAGCATTGTACAAAAATTTAATTTTTACATGTCAAACCTGTACGCATGCTCTGTTCAAAGCTCTAAGGCTGATGGCAAGCGCATGTGCCCCAAAATATTCATGAATTACTGAAAACATGCGCATGTTCATCTTTTCTCAAACCCAAACGCTCATTTCCACATAATTTGTGCACCTTCCCACAACCTTCTGCATCAGCCACACGTTAGCCTCTAGAGGACATTTCCGCAAATTTTGGGGCTTGGTGGTGGGGCTGCCACTGTCCTTCCTGTGCCATCTGCTCGCCAGCCCTTGGCCCTGAGCCAGATCCAACAGCAGGGAAGCTCAGCACTTCCTGGTATGCGGACATGAAGCAGTTAATCTGCTGCTTCCACTGCCAAACAGCCCACAGTAAAAGAAGCATCATCCAAAATCCATGCACAGTAAGTCATCTGCGCCTGGCTCCAAACCGAGCCCATTACAAAGAAAGTGGGACGTCGGAGGGCGAGATTATTAAAAAATAATCCATTGTGTCACAACGGCAAACATTTCACAGCTGAGGTGGTGGCAGCAATAAATCCCATTGATTCCTCAGAGGCAATGTACAATTAAAGCCCTGATTTGCACAAAAATAAATAAATAAAAGGGGAACCCGGTGCGGGGGAGGGCAGGGGAGAGGGAGGGGAAGGAGGAAGACTCTTTCCGACGCCTCAGTGCCGACGATCCCAGAGTGAAGAAGCAAGTCGGGGAGTAATGAACAAGTTTGCGTTTCCAAACGGTCCCCTCTGCCTGCTTCCCCCACAGCCCCGCGGCTGTACTGTCTTCCCTCATGCCACTTTTCTGTTATTTAACTACAGACTACCATCCCAGAATAATCAGCTTTTCATTTCCCCGGAGATGGGCACGGCCTTGACCCGGAGCACTACTGCAGTGAGGTGTGTCTGGCCAGAGCTGTGGGTGGTTATGGCTGGCAGAGGCATTTTCGGGGTCACGACATTCTCAGGGTGAATCTCATGACCAAATTTAAATGTACGGAAAGGCTCATTCTGGAATTCCAGGGGGGACAAGAGCTTTTGCGGTTTTGACCTGGGAGGCCTGCAAAAGTCTTTGGGTGGACATTATGCTCTGCGTTCGAAGAACAAAGGATTCAGCCCAGGACTAGAAAGGCTTTCAGGAAAGTGGCTTGAAGCCCCCGAAGGTAATGTCTGAATGAGATGGACTGTTGGCTCAGCTTGCTGCATTAACAATAGAGATGGATTATAATTTCAGTTCAATTTTGATAAGAAATGGCCAACATTTGGGAATCCACCATATTCAGGACAAACTAGAGGCGTTTGCCTGCTTGCTGGCTTGTTTATTTGTCTGTTTAATGATCCTTCAGAGGCCAGGGTTTTAAATGCTTAGCTCATAAAGTCTGGGTCTGAATCCTCAGATATTCAGCCACCTATCATGGCTGCCATTTTCTTTCTGTTTTTGACAAGGTCCTCACTTTAAACACTACATGGCAGCCAGGTGCATTGTGGTCTTCTCCATGCCTGCGAGGGCTGTGCTTGGCTGGTCCAGATGGGTGAAAATTCAGTTCATTTTTCAAGAGTTCATCACAGTTTGCAAAATCTTTCACGCATCTGGGAGAGGAAGGACTTGAGAGTTTCACATGTGAATCTAAGGGAAAGTGGAATTGACAGAGTTCCCCATCCCTGAAAAGGGAGCACATGAGCATCTCTCCCTGGGACCTTGTTGTTCTTATTGCGTTCTGCTTCACCTGCACTGGGATGTAACTTTGAGAATGCCTACAAGTATTAATATCTGATGTGACACATGATGGCCACAGTATGACGTTCGGGTCTTTTTTCAAGCAGGCTCTTGGGGTAATCAACACGTTTGCAGATGAATTCGATTGTAGCATAAAGAAGGATTCTTGAATACTTAAGCACGTGGGATGCAGGGCATTGAGGAGAGGAGAGGAGAGGAGAGGAGAGGAGAGGAGAGGAGAGGAGA
>JAIXND010000762.1:561453-577245 GCA_023646645.1 Varanus salvator macromaculatus | reverse complement strand
CTTCTCTTCTCTTCTCTTCTCTTCTCTTCTCTTCTCTTCTCTTCTCTTCTCTTCTCTTCTCTTCTCTTCTCTTCTCTTCCCTCTCCTCTCCTCTCTTCCAAATCTCTTCCGATTTGCATACCAAGACTCTGTTATCTATCGAAAAGCGAGCCACTGGAGTCTTTGCGGTGGCCTTCTCCAAGCATACCAAAATGTGTACATTGGCAAAAACGTGAGAAATAATGGATGTCAGTGGAAAATAACACTCCCAAACTGCATTATATTATTCCGTGCAGATAAATATGTGTGCCAGATGAGATCGTGAGCAAACACAAATAAGTGTATTGGGGGAAATGGGTACAAAATCATAGAAACATTTTCATGCAAACTTTAAAAGAAAAGCTTCAATGTTTGGGATGAACCTGGTTTAGATTTGAAAAATGAGGATCCAAGGGAGAATGCATTTGAACGACCAACTTCAATAGCTTTGTCCATCCATACTTTCAAAGAGCAGGTGTTCTGGGCTCTCACCAACATCCCTTCACCTGTTGCATCCCATGCTGAGAGCTCAATGAACAGAAGAGGATGAAAGCAGAGAGTGTCCGTCTCTCTGCAGGTATTGCCAAAGTCTTTGGACTGCTTGGTGTTTGCTAGAGTTGGCTCTGAAATGTGCAGCTCCATGCCCGGGGCCTCTGCCTCCTTGATCCCACTGAGAGATGATCCCGGGATCTTGGACGTTCACCAACACCAGGAATATTCATAGAATGTGAATGAGTCTTCCTTTGCTGCAGGCGGTTAACGTGCATCCACAGTGGCACATGCCTAGACAGCACGGTTAACGTTAGCACCCCTGTCAGTGAAATATTGACAAGGCCTATTGCAGATGCTGCCTTGTCTCACTGTAAATAAACAAGCTTAGCACTGTTATTTCAGAATAAAAGGCCAGAATTGGTTTTGTATTGACTTTCTAATACCCACTCAGGAGCTGGGAGAAGAAAATTAAAGATCATAAAGTAAAAGTGCAAATCTTAAAAGAGGTGGGGAGAGACGGTCAACACACAGTAAACCTCTTTGCCTGGCCCTCAATCGATGCACAGACTTTTATACTATAATGTGGTAAAGGTCAGCTGTGCAGATAAGACTTTGAAGCTGTCAGCGGATCCCGGTGTCTATATTTGGAAGGATGACGGCTGGGAGGCGATAGGATCTCAAGTCAGGGATGACTCACAGCTTGTGTTCCTTTGGTGCGACGTACGGTTGACAGCTGGATGATCCTTGTAAGCCCTTTGAAGGAGACATTGTTGTCAACTGAGATGTGCAGGCTCTGATGCAAGTCCTCAGTCTTGGGGACCAACTATTGGAGACTCTCGACTCTGTCCCTTCTGCCCCAGGCTTCCAGTGTCACAGCATGAGACTTAGTCAACACCAGGAGAGCAGAGCTTCAGGCCTTCAGTCAGAATCCAGGTTTCAGATCAGCCCTATATGGTTCCCCAGATCATGGAATAGTAGTTCCTTCTTTTATAGGTCACCAGGTCACACCATCCCACTCAGATGACTGTCCAATTTCTCCTTTAATGTCTCCAGTGTGGGAGAGCCCTTGACCACTGTTGACAGTGAGGAAACTTTTTCCTAATATCTAGCCTGAATCTGGGTTGTTCTACACTCTGGTATCAGTGAGAAGAAATCTGGACCTTCCGCTTTGTGACAGCCTTTGAGATACTTCTAGAGGGACATCTCAGTCTCCTCTTCTCAAGGCTGAACATGCCCAGTTCTCTCAGTCTCTCCTCAAAAGGAAGGGTTGCCAAACCCTGAATCATCTTTGTTGCCCTCCTCTGGACCCTTTCTCATTTTCCTGCATTTTTTTCTATCTTAGTGCCCAGAACTGGACACAGGATTCCAAATGGCCAGGGAAGGGCTCTTTACCTGGCCCAAGACCTTTCCCCCAACCTCCCATGACCACCCATGAGAACAGAAAGCTGAGAGGACACAAGAGAGGGGGTTTTTTGGACAGTGGCCACAAGACTACGGAAATTATTGCCAGCTGCGGTGGAGCAGGCCACATCTTCACAGTCCCTTTATCAGGACGCCATGGACACATGTATTCTCCCTGGCTTTCTTTTATGGGCTTACATGAGTTGCTGAATAGAATTTGTGTTTTATTTGCTTATTGATCTTAATGGCTTTTGGCTGGTTTAAATTATAGTTCACTCCTACTAGTGAATTCCGGTATTTGATGTTCTGTGTCACTGATGTACTGAGGATCATAAGTCAAGGCTTGGACAATTCCTCAGGTCTTTCCTTCTTAAAGCTGCCCAGATCTCATGGGGCATAAGCCATGCAGGTGTTGCCGTGCAGACACGCTGCCCAGGCAGAAGAAGAAGAAGAAGAAGAAGAAGAAGAACTGAGTCTAGGCATGCATGGAGCAAAGCTCAACCCATTCGCTCCATGATGGCCCTGATAAATCACTGAGTCGGCCCAGATGGGTCAGCGAAAAGGCTGCAGTACCTCATTCCAGCCAGTCGAAATGGTGGCACAGATGAGCAAGAAGGGAGGGTCATGGGACCATCCCTACACTGGTACATCACACGAAGTCCTGGAATCTTGATGCCAAGCTCCCTGGTGAGAAGCCAGGGTGCCTCCGGGTACCTTGTCTCACCGAATTAAGCATTCAGAAATTGCATGCTGTGAGGGGTGGCGCAGGATTGGTTGCCCTGAAAAATTACCTTTGGAAGTGCTGTGGGCGTTCGGCATTCACTGGAGTCGGCGCGTTCTCCCCCCCCTCCACCACATCCATCCATGATGCCCTGCTCCAAGCCATCAGCGTTGCCCTACACATTTACATAAGCAAATAAAAAACTAAACAAGTTTGCGTCAAATCATCTTCGCAATAGCAGGCCATTCCATCGCCGAGCCTTCCCTCGTTCAGCTCTGCTGGCTCTCAATGACATTGTCTCGTAACATCCAACGTGGCATGCCCGCGTAATTAGGGGGAGTAATGGCCCGTGTGTTGTTGGTTACAAGCAACGTATTCATGTGGTTGGTTCATTTTAATCAGATCTCGTTATTCCATCCAAATAACAACATTTGAATAAGTTTCTTCTGTTCTCTCCTTGGGGGTGGGATGCGCGCGCTCAGGCGCTCGGAGCTTCGAGGGGAGCGGGGAGCCTGGAAACGGATACTCAGAGGCCCCACTTGCTGGGTTTTATGGTGGCTGTACATCCTGCAGGCACCATGCCTCTTTAGCTAGTGGAGACGGATTGGTCCATCCCAGATGACATTAAGGCGAACACATCCTGCTTAAATGGAGGTATCCGTCTCTCCAATGTGCAGTAAAAGAGATGGAATCGAGCCGGGATGGAATGGCTCCAAGTGCCTCGGAGCAGCGGCAGAGGGGCTCGCAGGGAGAAGCGGAGCGATGGGGAAGGAGAGCAAGCACACGTCTCCCGGCCTCAGAGCAGGCACTCCACGCACAGGCCTCGGGCACGAGAGAGGCTTGCTTGGACGGCACTGTCCCTGTGGTTGCAAGACTTGGGGGGCAGCTCGGGACAGGGGCTTCTGAGGTCTCCCACTGTACCTGTTTCCTTCCTTTCTCATCCAAGCTCAAGGTTCTATCACACAGGAACGTCCACTGAGGAAAGGAAAAAAACAGCCACACATGTCTATTCGTTCACTGCAGGCTGCTCCAACTGACTCCCTTCAGATGTTTGGGCTGCTGTCTGGAAGGGGCACCAGGCTGAGAAAGGCTGGCCTGTTCGACAGAACTTGCGCCGTTTGTAGGGCTGCCTTTGAAAACCGCCCAGAGACTTCAGCTGCTCCAAAAGAGGGCAGTGAGGATGCTAATGGAGACTGGTTTAGGAGAGCGCATGGCGCCGGCCCTCTTCCAGCCAAGCTGGCTGCCAGGTGAAGTCTGGCCCCGATTCACAGTGCTGGGTGCCCGATTGAAGAGTAGGAACGGGTGGTGGGGTGAATGGGTTAGGAGACTGCACTGCCATAATCTTAGTACTCACATTCAAAGCCCTAAATGGCTTGGGGCTGGGTTATCCGGAGGAACGCCTCGCCCCATATGTGCCTCCCTGGAGCCTGAGGTCTTCCCTGGGAGCTTCTCCCAGAGGAAGTGAAGCAGCTGGTCACCAGGCAAAGAGCCTTCAGTTGTGGCCCCCGGGATACGAAATGCGCTCCCCCGAGAGGTGTGCCGGGTGCCTACTCTGCCTTCTTTTCGGTGGCACGTTAAACCCTTTTTATGTCCCCAGCAGTTTAACAATTATCTTTTAACATGCATGTATATATTGTGTTTTATCTTGCACCACTGCTATACCTCCGGGCTGATTCAGTGGCAATCGCTGTGGTTTCCTTATTTCCTTGCCGTGTGCTTTTGATTTTAGTTAACTGCTCAGAGAGCCTCCACTGTTGGGCAGCACAGAAATGAAATCGATAAATAACTGACCACTTGCCCCATCCAAAATGCTCAAGATGGATGGGGGATTAATTAATTTACTTGCATCTCTCCTTGTGTCTGACCCTGGACGAACGCAAAAATGCAAGTCTTCTGCATGACACACGCGGTCCAGTGGCAGGCACCAACGCCGAAGGGCAGCCTTTGCAAACCGCTCCCTGCATGCGTATATGTGCAGACACAATCAGAACGGCGAGCACAGAAACCGTGTTAGTTCGTCTGGCGACCTGCCCGTCTAGCCCTGATTTTGGGGGGCGTTCAGCAGTGAGGCAAAGACCCACCTTCCTCTTGTATTGTGGGTGGGGAGAATGTGACAGATCCTTGCTGCCCCCCAGGTTTAGTTCTCCAGGACACTTTGGGACTGTCACCCTGCCCAGGGCTGCCTTCTCTCTGCAGAGCCCAGGGGGGCTGCCCGCGGTTCCCCCTGCACATGGGGCAATGCAGCTTCGTGGTGCTGAGCACCCACCTCACACCCTCCCTACAAGCAGTGCTTCTGCACAGATCGAGGCAGCCTGGGGAAGGATGGGGGGACCGAGCGGGGTCGTTCAAAGGGGCGTTCTGGCCGATAACGGCTCCGCACCCAAACAGACAGACGCTCTGCAGTAGTGCCCTGAATGTTAAGCGGGATTTTGGATGATAGGGCCAAGGGGGGTGGAGACATGCCCGGATGCTCTGGGCCTCCCCTGCAAAGGCAGCACAAACCGTCAGGAGTTGCAGCAGCTCCCCCGTGTGGCGTGGCTGCAACACTGGGACTGCTTGGCTTAGGAAAAAGGCAAGTGGGGGAGATGTGAGAGAGGTGCTCGAAACAATGCACAGTGTGGGGAAACCCATAACACTCGAACCCTAAGGGATCATCCCATGAAGCTGATGGGTGGAGGGTTTGGGACAAAGAAGGGACTGTTTTCGTCATACGGCATATAATTCAGCTATGGAATTCACTGGCATGGGAAGCAGTGACGGCTGCCCATCTGGATGGCTTTAAAGGGGGACCAGAATGATTCATGGAGGAGCAGGAGGCTATCAGTGGCTACCGGCCTTTCTGGCTATGTGCTGCCTCCTTACCAGAGGTGCCCTGCCTGCATCCACCAGCTGCTGAGGGGCTTGGGTGGGTGGAGGTCTTGCACTCAACCTGCTTGATCCTGGGGTCTCCTGATTTGCCCCCACTTGTGTGGGATGCTGGACTAGCTGGATCTTTGGTCAGATACATCATGGCTCTCCTTATGCTCTTATGTTCCCCCATCCTTAGCACTCAGCCACTCGATAGCTCATTCCCCACCACCTTTTCCCCGGCCTAGAAAAGCAAATTTCAAAGTGGGACATGGGGCAGTTTCTCTCACACTGTTCTTGGATGTGTTAGCAAACACGTGGGATATTTGCCACGCTCCATCCTACACGCTTCTCTTGAGGATGCCCATAAAGAGAGCATAGCAGCCGTGTTTATCAAAGAGAACAGTGCTGTCCAAGCATCCATGTTGTTGCTGGCCTCCTGGGTAGGAAGGAGACGCACAGCTCTGACCTGGAGACGAGACTGACGAAGTAGTCTGCAGAGTCCCTGCGAGTCCTCGGCTCCCTTTATTCCGATTTCATCCTGCTCCAGTCCTCCAAAGCGTTGGCACAATTAGTGGGTTATGGGGGTGTCACTGAATTCAATTCTTTTGCACAATTGGCCAGTAAATTATTTACTTTAAACTGGGCTGGCAAATGTAAGCCATAAAAATGAGCTGCGGGGGGGGGGGGAGGCGAGCGGGGGAGAGATGACCTTCCTATTGCCAAAATTACTGCCTTCTGTAGCTCCATCTATTTCTCTCCCACGCAACCCCTCCCTGCCTCTCCACTCACCCCCCACCCCTTCTAGTGTTCAGGAAAAATTATTTAAAAGGAGTGACAGAGTAGATTAATGTCTACAAATCACAAAGCCCATCTGAAGCTGTCATCTTACTTACAGCAATTTTGCAACCTCCCTGGTCCTTAAAATGATACATTTTATTTTTAATCTGCATGGGAGGCGGAATCTTGCTGGAACCCAATAAGATAGCTGTGCAAAGCCTTTGCAAGATGCGCCGTGGAATTAAAATCCATAACCTTAGGTGAACACAAAGGGATGTGAGAGAACGGCAGCTGGAATTGTTACAGGGAGTTCTCCTTGCCTCCTGTGTGCTACGTCCCATGTGCCTGAGCACCGGCCCCTCTGCCTTCTGGGGAAAAGAGCTCTAACATTTGCGCCAACTGAGGGCTGACTCAGTTTCCACCTGCACCATCTCATGATGTGCTCCTCATCCCCCCCCCGCACCCTCAGATCTCTGCCCCACACACGGCACCTGCTACCTGCCCACAGGTGTTGTGTACACACGGCCTACATTCCCCTCTGTACATGCCCCCTGGCTGAGGTTCTCCCCATCTTGCCAAAACAAAGGATTCATGCAAACTCGCTTCAAATGTGCTCAGATGTGAACTTGGGCATGCATGTGCCAGTGTATACTTTCTCCTCCAAACTGCATTTTCTGGCCTTGGATCATGAGTGAAAGTGTATATTGTGAGTGCTCATATTTAAAACAGTGCCTGCATCCAGATCAAAATCCCATGTTTTGCTTGTGGGGTGGTAGGGACCCCACACACTTAGGATTGAGGCAAACGTAGCTTCAAGGACGAATCCAGCCAACCTCACCCAGCTCAGGCAGTGCCTGATCACCTCCCTTCATCTCGAGCAACATGTACTAAGATGTGGCTGCATTCTGCCATATTGCACATGCTCAGTATTTGCAGAATGCTCAACGCATGCTGAAAGAGTGTTTCGGTTTTCCATGCCTCCTACGCACCACTTCGGCTTCTGTTTTGCGAATTGCTCCCACCTTCAGTGCAGCTCAAGCTGTGGGCTTTCCATCAGATCTGATCCAAATACATGAGCACCCAGCCTAAGTTGGGGCCATAACCCATAACCCTTGAAGCATGGATTTTGCATGCCAAAGGCCCCAAGTTCCTCTGTCCTTGGCTTCTCGAGGTCGAGCCATATTGAACAAGACTGTCCGCTTGGCGTATGGCCGGTCCATGCAGGCCATCCTTCCATACACCACTGCCTTCATCTGTTCTTCAGTAGAACTCCCAGCTTGTCTGATCTTTGGCCATCATGGGTAGGACTGGCAAGAGTTAATGTCCAAAACACCTGGAAGGCACCAAACTGGGGAAGGTTGCTATGGACCACCTGCCTACGAGTTGTGTCCCACTACCTCAAGCTGGCAACGTAAATTCAGTGCTGAGATGCTGTCCAGTGCCTACCACCTGCTTGGTGGGAGGACATTCAACCCTGAAAGTGGTCCTCCATAGATCTCAGGCTGAGCGTCCAAGCTTTTGTAGTTGCAGAAGAAGACAATGTCCCTTCCCTTATCGGCACTGTTCCTTACATTCTGCTCTTGACACCTCCCTGAGCAGTAAGAGGTTTTCTGGATACGTTGTGGCACAGCTCAGGATGCTCAAGAAATTTATTTATTTTATTTATCTACACGTGATGTTGGCAGCCCTGATACAACCTGGCCTGATCCCCAGCTCCCAGGCTACTGTGCAGGTCAAAGCATAAGCTACCCACTATCATCCAGGCTGCCCAAATGTGTGGATGCAGTTCTTGGCTCGGGAATCTGTCCAAATGTGTTTTTAAATGGATGCTTTGAAAGAAAATACATGTTACAATATGCATTTGAACTGTCGTATTTATTACAGGGTCCCCCCTGCCAATAAGCCGGGCTCTTCATGACGGAATGGGTGGGACCAGTCCATGGCTGATGACAGATTAAAAGTGATGGCATGGACCATCATGGGCTTGAAATGGGCCCAGAGAAACCTGCAAGTCGATCTGTTCACCACATCACCATCAGGAGAGAAGAGCCCTCCTGTTCAGGGTTCCCTTCACTCAGTGGCCAGCCAGCTGCTCCAGTGGGATTCCCACAAACTCTACATGGATGCCATGGCCCTGTCCCCCCCCCCCCTCCGGCAGCTGGAATACCTCAGCGCACTGCTGCTGATACCGGAGGTGGCCCTTGACCCTCCCAGTCAGTGGCCACTGATGGCCTTCTCCTCCGAGAGCTTGTCCAATTCTCTTTCAAAGCCACCCAGCTTGGTGGCCATTGCCACGTCTTGTGGAAGCGGATTCCATAGTTCTGCAATGCAGTGTCTCCTTTCATCTGTCCTGAATCTCCTACCAATCAGCTTGATGGGAAGAGTCCACTGGGCTCTAGCATTAGAAAAGCGGAAGAAAGGTGTCTCCTACTTACATCCCACTTTCTCCACACTAGACGTAATTTTGCACACCTCTATTAAGTTTCCCTCCAGCCCCGTTTTCCCTAAGCCAGGTTTTGCAAGCTTTCTTTTCCTCCGGCCACTTGATCAAATTTTGGTTGCATCTTTCACAACTGACCAGACTGGTGTAAAGACCGGGATAGTTCACACTAATCCAAGTCTGGTCACACCATGGATGTGCACAAGGGCAGGATGGTTCTCTTTCCACCAAACACGGGCTTGCCTTTTGCAACAGCAGATGCAAATGCGATGGACATTTTCCCTGAGCTGCCCCAGCACCTCTTCCTTGCTCAGTCCCTGCCGGCTCAGATTCCAGCATCATCTCCTTGAAACTGGGAATGTTTTGCTCCGGGAATCCTTACTTTACATTTGCCATTTCCACGCTTGTCCTCCAACTCTGGAGGCATCCCTTTGCAACGCCTTGCAGTCTCTTCCTGTTGCACTCACCAGTCATCCTCTTCTCCCTCCTCCTCCTCCTCCTCCTCACCATCGTATCCAATATTGACTGTCTGTCACATCGCCAGCCACAACATAGCTGTGTCAGGCAGCTTGGCAAGCGAACGATGGGTACCACTCTGCCTGAGTCACATTTGTGTACCCCAGATGTGCGATGCACAGAGCTCGTAATGAGATATGAGTCATACGAACACAGCTCCCCTCCAGTTCTGCAGGGGAAGGAATCTTCAAAAGCCCCCGCAAATCACAACTTAAAAGAACATGCATGTTCCTTTCTCCTCCCACTGCTACCCAATTACCCCAAGCACTGAAAGGCAGATTGGAAAATACGGAGTCGGGGCTCAGAACTCATTTAAGGGCCAATACGCCGAGTCCTTGAAGAGTTAAGAACAGTGGGTTTTATACCACTGGCAAAGGACATTTCTAAGCATCCCAAGGGAAAATGTAGCATTTGCTAGTAACCCCAGAGGCCCTTGAGTTATTGGACCTTAAAATTGCAAGATTATTATGTATGGAAAAGCTATTTTAGGTCATTCCTACAGTTTTCTCAAATGTTATTAGTTGTCATTTTTCTTTCTTTCTTTCCCAGCTAGACCTGTGTACTCGGGATCTTTGACCTATGAGTTTTTCAGAACAGGAATAAGAAAAATAAAGCAAATGGGCTTTTTATTTATTTATTTATTTAGAGGAAGGAGAAAATCCATTTGTTTTACTTGAAGTGAACATACTGGTACCCCGAGGGCATGGGATGCTGGTGCAGGGGAGTGGATAGAGCTGGGTTTCTAGCCAAGCCTCATCCTACTTTCGGGGGGTGGGGAGAGAAAGGCATTTCGGGAGAATGCAGATAAGAAACTTGCCTTTTATGAAGACCCCAGGTTGGCCAGTGTTTGATGGCGGAGGCAGGCATCTTATAAGTCCTCCTCAGTCGAAACGGGCAGCAGGCTCCCCTACCCATGCAATGGGGGGCGGGGTGGCTCTTTTGACATTTTTTGCTGTGGCTTATTAGTGAAAGGATGGGAAATTATGCATCCGAGTGCTTAGAAGAAAGTGGACGCTTCCCTGCTCCGAAGCAACAAGACAGACTTTGCCTCGCCCCAGAGCGAGCCTGCTGTGCTGATTGGTCCAGCGCACGTATCATGGCAACGTCCACTTGGATGGCCATTCGCATACACATGGATTGATGGATTGATCGATCTCTCTGCATATTTACTTATTGACAGCCTGTCACCTGCAATGAAGCCTGGCAAGTTTACGCGATCTCTCGCCTCCTCTCTGTTCTGTGCTCACAAGGGGGATGTGTCTGGAATCCATTTGGGGTAGGGTTTTTGGGGAGTGGGAGGCACTGTTGGAGCTGGCACACTTTTGGCTGTGAGTCTGTTTTCCTGGTGAGCAGGCCAAGGGTTCGTGTGGGCACCTGCCAGGAATCCAGCCCACGTGGACACAGTGCAGGAGGTCTCCATCTTCTGTGTGCAGGAGAAGTTTGCTGGGTGCGCCATCTTCTGTGACCATTTGCAGGTTACCTCTTGGATTGGTTCACTTTCTAAGGCTGGGCTGAGTAGGGAGGAAGTCCACGACCTGAAGAGGGTCACAGTCCGGAGAGCTTCATCGCAACGCTACTCACAACACTCACACCCAAAGCCGCCCAGTGAGTTTCATGGTTGCGGGGACTAGAAGTCAGAACTTTGGAGCCCCAGCAGAACCCCGAGACCACACTGGTTCTCCACTCCCACTGGTGAAGACAGTCAGCATGGCTATACTTTCCCTGGGATGCACATCCAGAAACACACCTGGACACGCTCCCAGTGGCTCTGCCCAGTGGCCATGCACGACTCCGCAGCTGGAGCTGAACTGGGTGAAGGTCTCACTGCCCCATCCCAGTAGACGGTCAAGCAGCCAACTCAGTGTGGGCAACAGCACTGTGTTCCCCCTGGCCCACCATCCCCGGTGAGGGCAGCAGAAGGGCGGATCCTGCTCCCATAGCAGAAGGTGCTTGCTGCATAAGGCCAGGGCACGTGGGTGTTCCTGGCTTTGTCTCTGCTTGGCTGGGCCAGTGAAAAAGCCTTTGGGAAAGAAAATGTGAAAAATACAGGTGGAGGAGTTTGGGGCAGGTGGTTTTACAGACTCGCCAATGTGCAGTGCCCCGTGGAATCCTTAAGGGATATTTACTTATTCATAATATCTATATGCTGCCTTTTTTTCTCGAGGCAGCTTACATAACTCTCCTTGTCCTTTCAATCTTATCCTCTCAACAACCCTGTGAGGTAGGCTGGGCTGAGAGTCTGCGACTGGCCCAAAGTGCGCTCCAAGGCAGAGTGGCGACTAGAACCCAGATCACCCGGGTCCTGCCCACACACTTTTAACGAATATACCACACTGGCTCTATGGCATACTTACATCTTACACAGATGTCCTATGCAAAATTTTCCATTCTTTCAGTGAAGACATTGAAAACCTCTCTCTATTTTAAAACAAAACAAAACGCCATTCTCACGCGCAGCATTAAACATTCATAGAATCATAGAATAGTAGAGTTGGAAGGGGCCGTGAAGGCCCTCAAATCCCACCCCCTGCTGCTGCAGGGCACCAAGTCACACCATCCCACTCAGAGGGCTGCCCAGTTTCTCCTTGAATGTCTCCAGTGTGGGAGAGCCATGTGGGAGAGCCACCACCTCTCTAGGCAGCCGGTCCCACTGCAGTATTGCTCTGACAGCAAGGAAACTTTCCTGATGTTCAGCCCAAATCTGGATTGTCGCAACTTGAACTGAGTAGTTTATTGCGACAAAACTCACCATGATGTACAGGTCCTCCAGCAGCAGGCCATAAAGTGTCCAGCAGGTGGAAGCCAAGAAGGTCATCAGCGGGAAGGAGAGGCATCGCGTTGACCGGCTCTTGATGATCTTGGCCATCATTGCCTGTTGAAGAAATGAGCATGAGTGATAGTCATAGCAGAGAAGTCATGATATTTTTGTTCCTGTTGTTACGTGCCATCCAAACATCTCCACTTTACAGTGACCCTAGGAATGAGCACCTTCCAACATGTCCCAGCTGTGGCTGCCCTGTTCAGCTCCTACAAACTCAAGGCTATGGTCTCTTTGATGGAGCTGGTCCTTCTCATAGCTGGTGTTCCTTCTTCCGCCTTCAACTTTCCAGAGCATGGTGGTCTTCTCCAGTGAGTCTTGCTTTCCCATGATGTCCCCAAAGTACAACAACCTCAGGTTTTTTTTTGGGGAGGGGGTTCAGTTTTGCTTCCAGGGAAAGTTCAGGCTTGATTGGATCTAGGAACCACTTGTCCATCTTTCTGTCAGTCCAGGTTATTCACAGAGCATTCCTCCTGGTTCATTCCTTGCTTCTCAGTTAAAGAAAGTTGCTCGGCAAAGCTAGGAAATTGCCTCTCCCTAGATAGGTATATCCAGTTAGAGCAGTCTGCTCTCATGGCTGGAGCTGGGCCCTTTGCTGTGCGTCCCCAGAAGGCTCATCTCTTCTCCTTGAGGCAGTTTCGATGCTACCATATGCTCGTGCAAATGTTCGTGTCTATCCTCTGATGACCGCAAAGCTGTATGTGTGTGTGAGACAGACAGTAGGTGGCAGAGAGAGAGAGAGCGGGAGAGAGAGGGAGAGAGATGTGCAGAGGGCCACTGGTAGATGCTTTCCGTTGAATCCAACTCATGCATTCACCCATCAGTCCTTGCAGTGGTTGAAGCGGCCAGCCTCCCAGCTGACGGGTGCAGCATCCAGGGGTGCCCTGCATGTCTGAAAGCGGCACACAGTCTAGCCTCCAAGAATACACCTTCATGTTACACCAGCCATCTTTCCAATGGGATCGGTTCACCCACTCAGACACCAGTCATCAGGCACCAGTAAGCAGGTGGAGAGAGCCAGTGTGGCGTAGTGGTTAAGAGCATGGGACTGGGACTCAGAGCATCTGGGTCCTAGTCCTTGCTCAGCCATGGAGTCAACTGGGTGACTTTGGGCCAGTCAGACTCTCAGCCCAACCTACCGCACAGGGTGGTTGTTGTGGGGATAAGATGGAGGGGGAGAATGATGTAAGCTGCCTTGAGCCCTTTGTAGGAAAAAGGCAGGATATAAATCTCAATATAAATAAATAAAATAAATAAATTCATGACCCAGTAAATGTCATCATGTCTGTGTGAACTGGGTCATTCTAGATGCTCGGCAGACGCTGTATAGACCCCCTGCCCACCCCTCTTAGTCACACTGAACCCCCGGTGCTGTGTCTGCCTGTCCCATGGAAAGCAACAGCATGTGAGTTAGACGCAGTTAACCTCATTGGTTACACCGAGATGTAGTCACAGTAAAATCTACCTGGATTATGTCGCAGAAGTGTTATGGTGCTGAAGTACTTCATAGTTTTGCTTTAAACAGCCAGTCTGATGTTGGGTCATGGGTGCTTTTCCTCTCCAGGTTTCCCCCTGCTGGACTTGCAGAGAAATCTACCCATGGAGACGGTAGACACAACTTAAAAAATTGTGCTCAGCAGATGTTATGCATTAATCTGCTTCAGCTTAATCAGGTTTATATGCGTACAGCATCTTCCAACCATAGGTAGCAAACTTGGTTATGAACATGATCAAATTACATCTCACAAAGGCCAGGGTATACTCAATTTATCTGGGGCCCTTAGGGTGCAATACCTTTCCTTCATGACTTTTTTAATGGAAGTCCTATCAGGACTTATGAAGATGAGTGCTGGATCAGACCAAGGGTCCAAAGAACATAAGCACCAGCAACTGCTATGCATCAACATATTTCCTCTGATATTGGACGTAGCTTATAGCCATCAGGACTATAGCTTTCTCCCCCGTGAATTGACCCAACGCAGATTTCAAAGCCATCCAGATTGGTGGCCATCATTACATCTTACAGGAGTGAGATATATCCACAGTTTAAGTATCTGTTGTGTGAAAGAGTCCTTTATTCCTCCAACATGTCTCCCCTTGCTTTCCCCTCAGTCAAGCAGTCCCAGGTGTTCCCAGGTTCCTTGCAGGGAAGCTGTTCCAGACCCTTCATCATCCAACGTGCTCTTTTCTGGACTCCCAAGAGTGTCAATAACACACTCTTTCCAGCTCTGCAGGTCCCTCGTTAGGTGCACAGACCAGAACAGGACACAATAATCCAAACAGGACCACCTAACAAAGAGCTTGCCTTTTTCAGAGCTGGGCCAATACTGTCATTTTTGGCAAGCATTAAGCCTCCATGAGCCCTGATCCATCCTTGGCCAGTCATTGCCAGCTCATGGCTCATGGGCTTATACTCGAAGTTGGGACTTTTGCCCCAACGTGCATTCTTGGAAGTCCACCAAGACAATGTCTACAGGATTGCCATCATCTACTGATACTCTCAAAGAGGGTTAGTGAGAGACAACTTACCTTGGAGGAAACCATCTTGGGTTGCAACTGAATGGAATGGCAGCAAGACCCATCAGTGGCCCTGCTGGCACCCTATCCTATGAATGTGGAGAACTTGCCACACAATGTGGGTGGTGCTGCAGTAGAGCCAGGGATGCAACTCTTGTGAGGATGCAGGTGACTCTTCCTAAATTGCTGTAGCTCTGGATGCATTGCACATGTGCACTTCGCCAGCTCACATTTGCACTGCAGCATGGGTTTTGGAGTCGTCATGCAACTGGACTACCATGCCATCCTGATGTGGCAAAGTGAGCCGCATTTTCTTCATGGGAGGCCAGCTCCCGGTGGAGAGGAAACCTGCTACAGTGCATCTCGTGATATGGGCATCGCAAGACTCCTTGGGGAAAACCGGTTATGGAGAGCCCCATAAGGAGTCCCTGTGACCCAAGATGCGTAATTGCACCACCAAATGGGGCAATAAGGATGCTGAGGAAACTACCTGTTTGCCACACAGAATTATTCAGGCCCTCTGCTACTATCAGGTGGCTAAGCTTGGTGAAGCCCTGATGACCACAACCTTCAGAGGTATCGACTCCCACTTGGGAAACGTAGCCGCTCCTGTCATCAATCTTGGCTTCCCTTTCCATGCAGAGCCCAATACCTCGACAGCCACAAATATTTCTCACATCCCTGTAACGCCGTTTCAGCAAAAGCTGGACATCCCAGCTCCTGGACCCATGCCCCTCAATGGGAAGCTACTCTCCCCTTTTGGCCTTTCTCTTTTCCCAAAATCCCGAGGTATTTTCTGAGGCAGGATCTTCCCTCCCCACATACTTGCCCAAAATTGCACTTTCGGGCAACACTTGGGGTTGACTTGACCGGAGACATTACACAAAGTTGCCGGCCTCGGAAGACGGCTGTTGCCTGTGCTGGTCATTGAACAAAAGAGTGTGGGAGGACAGGGGGAGAGGGAGGGGGACTAGCCCGTGAGTGAAGGCTTTATAAATGTAAATGATTTGGCAGGAATGGCTTAGCAGTCCTGGGTGGAAGATTGCACTCCGCGTTCCAAGACACTTATTTCTGGAATCACAGTGCTGGAGTCCATCCGAAAGCTGTTTGCTATGTTTGCTTTTTCAATCAGTGAATATCAGGTTGTCTCTTTTTATCTCTTTGTTCCGATATGCCAAGCTTCAGTGAAGCCTTGGAGAGAGAGAGAGAGAGAGAGAGAGAGAGAGAGAGAGAGAGAGAGAG
>JAIXND010000762.1:551309-561443 GCA_023646645.1 Varanus salvator macromaculatus | reverse complement strand
GAGAGAGAGAGGTGTTTTGGCCTCCACTCCTGGGCTCTTGTGTCTTTACTTCCTACTCTCCCCTTCACTGCAACTCTCCTCCTCGCCATTATTACTATCAGCATCATTAGCACTATCACAATTCTTATTGTTTTGCCAACGTCTGTGGAGTCAATCAGTTCTGAATGATCTTACCCGGAAGCAGATGTTTGGTGAGGCATTTTGCAGAGCGTCCTCCTTCAGTTGTGCTGCTTTTCCCCACCTCCAGCTCATTGGAAGCATCCTCCGATGCCTCCCTTCCCCTCCCCTGCCCCTCTCAAAATGTCTTTAACTGCTGAATACTCGCTCCCACTGGGTAGACTAATGGTGTTGGACATAATATGTACAAACATCTCTTCAGAGGCTGCGTCTGTAGGCACTTTCCCTTCCCTTTAAAATCATTGTTTATTTAGTCCTTGGGCCTCGAAACCATCTGCAGTCCTTCTAGCTCCTGTTGTTTTTAAAGTCCTATTAAGTTTCCGAACTTCTCCTCGGAGCATTATTCTATTTCTAAACAACCAGCAACAGCTCCCTGTCAATGCAAGCGCCTGCCAAGCAAATTAAGGATGGCACTTTCATTCTTTCGACCGAGGCAGGCTCCTGTCCAACATTCCTTCATGCAGGAGCAACTGTTATGTGTGCTTTTCAGAGATGTTTATTGTATTTCTGGAAACAAAGGAAGGGCTCGTAGGGGACGGTCCATGAGCTTGGGTCAAGGAATTGTGGACAGCTATAATTTCATCGGGAAGCCACGAACGAGTTGTGACCTCTTGAGCCACTTAATGGTCGTGTGGGAAGAGTGTCAATTTGGTGTCATTCCCAGTTATGCCTTTGTTGGCAGGAGCAAAAAACTTGTTTTGTTCAAGCTTTTTCTCTGAATATCGTTTCCTCCCTGCATGATGACACCCTCCCCACATGCATCTCGTATAATCATGAAGTCCAGGCATGTAGTGAAAGAAGTTTCTACTAGCCTCAAATTCAGAATGCCTTCCAATTGATACTGATATAAACAGGATTTGCTGGTATGATGATTATTAATAATACATACAGTATATTATCATTTCCCGTGACGTACTTTAAAAGTGATCGATTGCAAAGTGCCACGAGTATTTTGAGCAGAAAGGCAATTAATTAATTTTATAAAATAATTACAGTGACATCAGCCTGCATGGAGATCCAATAGTCAGGTTTCGTTTTAAAGTTCCCATAGGTAAAAACCTTTACAACTGGAATAGTTTTAAGTGGAAGGCTGAGGAAAAGGAGAGGAGGAACTAAGTTAAAAGAGGGCTTCTTTTGTTCAGTAAGTAAATGTATTCTTCGCTTACGCCAGCTGTTGGTGGGTGTTGTGTTCCTGGCGGGTTGATATGGAATCAACCAGCCAGGAACAGAGCACATAACATGGTGACACCATCATGCGCCACATGTTTCCAAGATGGTCTTTGATCCATCTTGTGCATGCACAAAAGCTTGATTACATGGAAGGAGAGTTCATTTCAAGGGAGAATTTTCACAGGTGCACACACAGGTGAGCGTGTTGGCGACATGCAGGTATGTGAGGGGATGTCACATGGAGATGGGAAGAGATCTGTTCTCCCCTGCAGAGGAAGGCAGGACGTGCTCCAATGGAGCAAAGCTCAGGGAACCCAGGTTCCAGACAGCAAGCACTTCCTGACAGTTGGGACCCCGAGGGCGTGGAATGGGCTTCCATGGGAGGTGGTTGAGGCCCCATCGGTGAGGGTGTTCAAAGACAGGCTGGACATGCACATGGTGGGCATGTCGTGAGTGGAGCCGGCTGGAGCCAGGGATCAGACTAGATGACCCGGTGGGCCCCTTCTGACTCGCTCTGTTTCTATGTTTCTATGTGTTCTTCTCCAAGGAAAGAACAACATCACCTGAGGTGCATTTGGCCATCACTGATTTTCATGCCAGAAGGCCTGCCGACTCAGGCTCAGATGCTCTGTGTTAGGTATCTGTGCCATGGAAACCAAGAGGTCTCCTTGGGCAGGAGATCTGTATGAGCACCGCCCTGACTCCATCCATTAATAGGTCCCACTTCTTCCTCTTTTTGCCAGTCTTTTACCAGGTCTCCCGTGTCTGTCTGGTTTTTCATCTTTATCATTTCCAGATGGATAAATCTAGGATAAATTTAAATCTAGATAATCTAGATAAATCATCTTTATCATCTTCAGATGGATAAATCTAGCACAGTAGTCAGAGGACTGGCCTGTGGCCCTTCTCCCTGATTTTTCTTGTGGGAACATCGGTTTCTTTTCTTTGTTATGTATAACCAAGTCATCTCTGACTTAGATGATTACATGGAAGGAATCCTATGAGTGAAGGCCTTCCACGATGCCCTGTGCAGGACAGCTGTGCTCAGGACTTGCAACTTCAAGGCTGTGTCTTCCTTGATGGAATCGATCCATCTCATGGTTGGTCTTCCTCCTCCTCTTCTCCTTCTTATGGAATTCTCACTACCTGCAGCCTTTGGACAGGGCACCCTCAGGGAAGTCCTCATACCAGGAGTCCACCTTCTCACTGCCACGTGCACCAGCTGCTTTTGCTCCTCTGTCCTTTCCCAGCATGGTTCCCACTGGCTCACTTGAGAGGAGGATTGCCAGGGAACAAGCAGCTGTGGCACCTGAGCAAGGGGCAGCCCTGCAGCAAAGTCCTTGAGCAGCTCTCCAGAGCTTCCAGCTGCACTGCAGAATCTCCATGCAGCTGTTCCCTGGAAGCACCTGCAGGGGTGTCCCTGATTCTGCGAGCACTTGCAGCGTGGCTTAGGCCATGCTCCTGACAGAGCAGCACCTCCAGAGGGCACTTGTCCATGGACCCTGCTGGGGTGCAGACCCTTGCAGCCGTCCCCCCTTGATTCTGGCACTGATACAGCCCCCTTTACCGCCTCTTGCTGCTGCACGTGGGGAGACAGGCTGGGCCATTATGAACCAAAGTGCAGATCCCAAACATGGATCCCCACCCTGCTGCTCAGCAAACCAACTTTAGGATCTCTTTTGCTCCTCCATTCTGGACTACTTCTTGGAACTTGACTTCAGGGTGTCTTGCTGGCCCAGTTGTTTGCCTCAGCCTCTGGTTCGATGTTCCATGCATGGAAGTCCCCAGGGAACCCTTCCGGGACACCACCATTTGATGGGAGAGCAGCTCCTTTCATGGAATCATGGAATTGTAGAGCCTGAAGGGGCCAGGAAGGCCCTCAAGTCCAACCTGCTGTTGCAGGACACCAAGTCACACCATCCCACTCAGAGGGCTGCCCCGTTTCTTCCTGAATGTCCCCAGTGTGGGAGAGCCCATCTCCTATCTGGGCAGCTGGTTCCACTGCTGTATTGCTCTGACGGTGAGGAAGATTTTCCTGATGTCCAGCCTGAATCAGGGTTGTTGAGCTTGAATTGATTATTCCATGTCCTCCCCTCTGGCATCAGCAAGAAGAGATCTTGAGGTTTAATGTAGAAGAAATATAATGTAGACCTTTGGTTTACATTATATGAGGAACTGACCTGACTTGGCACTTTCTAAATAACATCCGAAACTACCTTTTGCATCTTCGAATTGTGCGATGAATTCTACATTCATTCTAAATTCAGAATGAACTGAAGATTAAGAAAGCATTTGGGATGAACAGAACAGCCTGAAAAAATTAGAACTGGAGAGACTCCTTCCCCAACAACAATAAGCTTCTTCCAGCAAGCCAACTCATAGAGGGAACACAGATGGGAATTTCCTAGGGGAAAATAGTTCCTGACTGCTTGATACTCTAGGAGGCAATTCCAAAGATAAGTTTGACCCCTGGAGTCTGCTGTCTGCGATTCCCAACGTGGGATTCCCACTCGCTCTTTTCCTCCTTTCAAGGAGAACTTCCTAAGCTACCAGGAGCAATTCCAACCCCTGGTCCCCTGACAGGGTTGGGTAGCAAGTACAAAAGAAGTCCCCTTCTCTTGGGATGTTTCTTCTTGGTGGTACTCATGGATTCCTGTTGCCACTTGCAAAGATGCTTGTGCATCATCCTCCCGTGCATCGCTAGAATCAGCCAAGCAAGTCTTTTCCGGCCAGCTCACTGTACAACGAGTCAGCCCGTATGGGATTGCGGTCCCCCTGAATGTTGTGACCGTGTCCATCTTCTCCCTGTGCTCCCGGCTGGGGGAGTATGTTCTCCAAGACAGTGTAACTGAGCAAAAAGGGGAGGGTATTGCAAGTCAGTGCAATCAAAAGAGAAGGAGTCTCCAAAGAGAATGGACGAGAGGCACTGGGGCTCCTGAAACCCAAGTGAATATAACTTTCTATATTTTTGGAGGTGGGAGTACATTGTCTGAGCATGGCTCACTTCTGGGGCAGGAATGGAAATGTAATTAACTAGATACCTCCTTAATGCAAATTGACTTTTCCTTGCTTCTGTCCTAGTCTGCTCTTTCTCTGCTGTTCTTTCTCTTCTATTCTGCTTGATTCTTTTCTTGAGACTGGCAGTGCCAGCCTCCTCAACTCCCTCTGGCTCAGTGTAATTTAACAAAGGTTGTTCCAGTAGAATTTGAAATTAATAATTTCTAATAGGCAAATCAATGATAGCTTAAGAACTCTTGTCTTGTGTATTTGCTCAGGTATAAGCTAATCACATTTTGTGAGGGAAGAACATTCATCAAATGCTTTTAGAACAGGCTGCCAGGTTTTAAAGGAAAGATGTCTTAAAAGAGGGGGGCAGGCAAGTGTGTCTAAGCAACGCAGCTCTGCTGAAAAACCTTCAGTGGCCGGTTCAATGCCATTCATCTTCCAGTCTACGGCTGCTTTCTTCCTCCTGGATCAGGCACATGGAGATCCAGCCGTGAGGGATCAACTAATGAACAGGACAGTGTTCAGACATCAGGTATGCCCAGTGCTTTTATTGTAAGAAAAATGGTGCTGGAACTCATGAAATTATTTACCTTTCGCACGTAGACAATCACTGTACACACACCCACACACGTCAGTTGTGTAACGAAACATAACGGTTGCCGCCCGTAGTAAGTACTCAGTGTGCGACCACACAACCGATCACAAGCCAAGCAGTGCCACAAGCCGAGCAGCGCCATCGCAACCAGCGCGGACGAGCAAGCATGCATCAGATTCGACACACAAGCAGCCCGCGCGCACCGTTTTAATGATTTTGCCTCCAACCTGCTATGCTCAGCAGGGCGATTCGAATCCACGTGGACCAAACATCAAATTTTCAAAAGTTACTTTTAGAACTTGGAAAATCTGTCAAAAAAAGGTGCCGGAACTCCTTTCCGGTGCGTTCTATGACAAAAAAAGCACTGGGTATGCCAAAACAGAGATGTCTGAGTGAAGGCATTACTAAAGGAGAAACATAGAAACAGAGCGAGTCAGAAGGGGTCTCCTGGGCCATCTAGTCTGACCCCCTGCTTCTGCTGGCTCTGCTCATGACATGCCTACCAGGTGCATGTCCAGCCTATCCTAACCTCACTGATGGGGCTTCAAACACATCTCATGGAAGCCCACTCCATAGCTGAGGGGTCCTAATCTTCAGGAAGTACTTCCTGGCATCCACCTTGAATCTTGGTTGCCTCCACTTTCCTCCATTGGAATGTGTCCTGCCCTCCTCCACAGGGGAAAACAAGTGTCTACCCACCTCCATGTGAGACCCCCACACAGCCTATTCTTGAACACCCACACCCAATGGGGCCTCAACCACCTCCCGTGGAAGCCCATTCCACGCCCTCGGGGTCCTAACTGTCAGGAAGTGCTTCCTGGCATCCAAATGGAACCTTGGCTCCCTGAGCTTTGCTCCATTGGAGCGCATCCTGCCTTCCTCTGCAGGGGAGAACAGGCCTCTCCCCATCTGCATGTGCCACCCCCTCACATACCTGTATGTCGCCAACAGATCCCCTCTGAGTCTCCTCTTCTCCAGGCTGAAGAGACCCAGTTCCCTCAGTCTCACCTCATACGGGTTCCCCTGCAAACCGGCCACCAACCTTGTGGCCCTACGCTGCACTGACTCTAGCCTGGCTATATCCTTTCTATAATGAGGGGCCCAAAACTGAGCACAATACTCCAGTTGCAGGCACACCAGTGTCATACAGAGTGGTAGTAATCCCTCTCTTGATCCAGAAGCCATGCTTCTTATGCATCCGAGGGTGGCAAACATGAGGGCCAGCTGCCACCTAAGGCAGCCTTCCCCAACCTTGTGCCCTGGAGACACCTTTGGATGGCAACACCCAGAATCCCCCAGTCACTGGCCCTGCTGGACGGGACTTCTGGGGACTGCAGCTCAAATGCCACTGAAGGCCACCAGGTTGGGGAGGACTGACCTAAGGACTTCAGGGTCATGACCTCAACACATGTGGCTGGAGGTGGGAGTTACAGGCGCTGGCCCTGAGAGGTCAGGACTTGTATATACAGCTGACGGTCTGCTCTCTGCAGAGCGTTTGCTATTAATTTTGCTGGAGGGGGAAACATCTCTGTTAATACAACCTTCATGAAGAGGATGAAGAAAGGGGTCACGTCCAGACTGAGGTCCACCGCAGGGCAGGGATAAGAGTCAGTACACAGATCAGATATGGTGTATTTCAGCCGAAGTTTGTGCAAATAGGTGAAATGGTTTCATTATCATGCCAATATCAGAAGAAGAGTGTTGATCATGACCAGGATGAAGAACCAAACGAAGGATCTTGGAGAAATCTCTAAGTGAATTTGAACTTGTAAGAATCTTCTGACTTGCCCAGAATCTGGCACAGCGATTCAATGGCGGACTGGCCTCCTCCAGCTGCACCAATTCCATATGCTCGCAGCCCTTTTGCTCTTTTTGCTTTCTGTAGTTTTACACCTATTTAGTCATTCAAAAGTACAGAATGTAACAAGCTTCCCCAAAACGCACATTTCTCCACATAGGTTCAAGCAGGAAAATTCTTGGAGAATTTGCCCATTTGGGGGAGTGAGGACTTTTGCAGCAGCAAATTTACTCAAATGCATACACATTTGTGCAAAATACGGATCTTTTCCTGAGTGGATGCCTGGCACAAGCAGCAAATGTGCCAGACCGGCCTCTAAGGTGGAAGTGGGCGTTTGTGGAACCCTTTTCCACTAACCCAGCTTTTTTTGCCACGAAAGGTGTGGTGTGTCCATCCAAAGTATGGCGTTACCCTTAGCCTTTGGCCTTGCCTCCCATGAACTGTCATCCGCATGAAAGTGCCAGTCGGGTGTGTGTGAGAACATCACGGCCCCGTTGAGATGCCCAACCTCCTGGTTATTGCTCACTCCCTGATTGGGAGCACGGGTGGAACCTGCCCTTGTCTAGCCCTCTGCAGCTGGACTGGGTTTTACTGGACTGGCTTGGCTCTCCAGCTCTGGAGTGAGAAACTCATTCGGTTTGCATTTCAACACGAACTTGGCACATTTGCAGCTCCTGAACCTGAATGCAAATTGGAACACCCTGAGGCACAGCAGTGTGCGCTTCCTGAAGTTTGCAATGCCATTCACCCAGCAAAAGGCAGGCTGGGGGTGTGTTCGCTTGAGGAAGGCACACAAAAATCTGTATGAGACCGTGAGCACCAGAATTGTGCACACTGAGCAGAGAGCACACAAAATGCTTTATCGAACTGAGAAGTTGTTTGCAAAGAAACATTCAAAATGGAAGATTTGTTCCCTAAATGCATCTCTTGTAATAGGGGGCAAAGAATCACAATCAAGTGTGAAAGAAAGCTGGACCAAACTTGTAACAGAAAAGAAGAAGTCTGGTGACACAGCTGCCTGTTCTCACTCCCACCTCTAACATCAGAGCTTTAGATGGCCTAAACTTGTAGACTGTCATATCTTGGTTCAAATCTCATCTGGCAGATCTCAGGCAATGCAGTACTTTCTGAGTCACAGCACCTTGTTGTGAATATCCCTGCTGTAATATAATGATAATGATACTAGTCGACCTTACGGGATTGTTGTGAGAGCTGCAGAGATAATGGATTGGATGTGTTTTGAACTCCAAAACCCGTTTGCAAGCACAAAGGACCAAATGGGCTACCCCTTCACAGTAAAAGTTGCAAGAAGAAGGAGAAAAGAGGTGCTATTTGCATTCCCCTTGCAGCGTCTCTTAATAATTTAATTCCCATTAGAAGTGCCTGTGTTTGGGGCGGGGGCGGGGGGGAGAAGATTTATAGAGAGATTTCACTCCAGGTTGAGTTTTTGTCTTTCCGTGTTTTCTTGGCATTTATCATGCATGTTTTAATTTAGATCTGAGACTTGTTACCATCTGGTCATTATTGCAAAGAAATATTCATTTTCTCTGAGTGACAGGGGCTCCATTCATCATGGAGGGAGCTGATGGCCCCCTGAATGTCTACCCTCCTCCCCTCCGCTTGAACCGAAGCCGAAAGGTACTACGCAGACCTATAGCTGCAAAGTTGCTAACAGCCGCAGCGATTTCTGAGGAATCCATTCAGCTCATCTTAGGATTTTGCCAGTTTGTACTGCTTGGACTGAAGGTGAACCTGCAGCCAAAAGCCATGCATCTTCAAGCATGGGTCAGTTTGAAAAATGCCATGAAACATGTGTAACTTTTGAAGAAGAGCACAAAGGCAATTCAATGAATGGGCGAATTTCGAAAATGTGCAGAACTAATCTGGAAAAAAAGATGGGTGAACATGCAGGTAGTTTTTCACGCAAAAGGAGGGAGGGAACTTTCAATCTGAAATGGAGTCCTGCTGGAATGAGCTTTGAGATGGAATCGGAAGAGCTTTGCTGAGCTCACAGTTTGCTGATCTGCACTTCCCCAGTTAGTTGCATCTCAACTGTGTGTAATAAAAAGGGGGGAAAATGAGTCTATCCAGTTGTTGTGGCAAAAGGAAAAAGCGGGGGAAAGCAAAGGAAAAATGGCTTGCACTTGTGCAAAGCTGCTTTATGGACTGAAGCCTGTGTAGTCTAGAATATCTGAAAGAAACCCTTCTCACTTGACTCTGCTTACTGACATTCAAATTGATATTTGATGCTTGGAGCTCAGCTAAGCAGCTCCGTTTCAGGGCTACTGGCAGCAAGGTAGACTAGACCGCTACACTTTCCACCCCACCTCGGCGATGTCTGCTGAAAATATCCACAAAGTCACAGTGGCTTCTCTTCTTCTCCCAGCTCACACTTGTCTGGCTTTGTTTGCCTACTCCAAGGCAAGCCAGACCAAGGATCTGTTCAATCCCTGATCAGCTGGGATCACCCAGATGATCAATCCAGGTAAAAGAAAGACGCAGTAGCCAGCCAATCAATCATAGGGGAACCAAAGGTATCCAGTGGGATCTGTGCATGATCACAGAAAGGGACATGTTTAGGAAATATTTCTGCCTGCACCTACGGGCTGTTTGCAGGCTGAAAAATGTTAAGGGAGAATATCTGAGAGCCAGTGTGGCGCAGTGGATAAGAGCACAGGATTGGGACCCAGGTGATCTGGGTTTTAGTCCCCACCCCACTCAACTGGGTGACTTTGGGCCAGTCACAGACTCTCAGTCTAGCCTATTTATTTATTTAATTTATTTAAAGCTTTTCTGTCCCATCCCCTACAAACATCTCGGGATGGTTTCCATAAGTAAGTAGAATAAAGCAAACCCCACAACATTGACCCATTAATATATTAAAACCCCAGTTAAAATCAATTAAACATTAAAATAGTGGGAAAATAAAAAGGGTTTTGCCTGATGCTGAAAAGAATATAGCATTGGCACCAGGTGAATCTCTCTGGGCAGCATATTCCACAGCCTGGGTGCCACCACAGAGGAGGCCCTCCACCCTCCACCCTCCTGATCTCCTTCAAGGAGGACTCCTGGAGCAGGGCCTCCATCTCAGATCTCAAGGGGGCGGGAGGGCGTATAGGGAAGGAGGCGCTCCTTCAGGTATCCCAGACCCACGCCATTTACGGCTGTATAGGTCAGCACCGGCACCTTAAATTGGGCCCAGACTTCAATTGGTAGTCAGTGTAACCAGTAATGGACCAACGTTATATGTGAAACCCGGCCAGTCCTCAGGGTTGCTGTTGCAGGGACAAGATTAAGGAGAATGATGGAAGCCGCTTGAAAAGAAAAGAAAAGAAAAGAAAAGAAAAGAAAAGAAAAGAAAAGAAAAGAAAAGAAAAGAAAAGAAAAG